>CAIGRB010102429.1:16947-72455 GCA_903798255.1 Fraxinus quadrangulata | reverse complement strand
ATAGTTATAAGAGAACCAAAACCAGAACAAAAAATTGAAGTACCTAATACTAGTTATAACCCTAAAGGTGAAGGGAAAAGAAAAATTTTCAAGAAATTCTAGGGGGGAAGAAAAGGAAAGGGTTGGAACAAAAAGAACTTTTGCCCACAAAAGAAAAAAGAATTGTAGATGTGGGCTTTGCTATGAATCTGGACACTATGCTAATGAGTGCCCATCAAGACTTGGAAATGAAGAAATGATTAAACTCCTTGGCACATTCCAAAGTAAAGGCTTTTATCCAGTAGAAGACCCTAGTGATACAGAATCATTATATTACTTAACAGCAGACACTGAATCTGAATCATTAGATACGGAATATGAGTATGAGTAATAAGAATATTACAAGTCCTAACTCTATCTATATCCCTATCAAATTAAGTTTTGAAAGACAGAGAAAATTCACTATCCATGTTTATGTTGATACTCGAGCATCGGTATGCACTACAAGTAAATGGATTATACCTAAAAAATTCCGGGTTGCATCTGAGAGAATCGTGAATCTTAAGATTACAGATAAATCCGAAATTAAAACATCTAAAGTAATAAAAGGATTAAATATTGAAATTAGTGGTTATCATAAATCTGAATGGAAAACTTTTTTATTTCAAAATACCTACAGTTTATCAGTTAGAAACTGGTATTGATTTTATGATTGAAAATAACTTCTATCAGTTATACCATCCATTCATAGATGAAATTGAATCTATAAGTTTTACTCTGAATAGTAAAATATTATGGATTCCCAAACAAAGAAGAGCTGTTGCTGTGAATATCTTTCAGGAGAAATTCCTAGAAATGGTAAAAATTGATAAAAACAAGAAAAGTTTCAAAAATCATCAAGGAGAAAATATTGCTAAAAAAGGCATATTTTTATTACTTGTGAAGAAAGCCAAAAGTTTAAGATAAACTCTCAAAGGAAGGAAATCTTAGAACTAATTGAAAATTGTTCCTCAGAAAATCCTTTAGATTTACAAAAGAATAAAGGAAATATGACAACAACTATTGAACTACTTGACGAATTCAAAATTGCTATAGTTAGAGCTAAAGCAATGGCTTATAGCCCTAAAGATAGAGAAGAATTCTCAGTACAAATTAAAGAATTACTTGAGTTAAAAGTTATTGAACCTAGTAAATCTCAATTTTCTTCACCAGCTTTTATGGTAAGAAAAGAAGCAGAAAAGAGAAGAGGAAAAGCTAGAATGGTAGTTGACTATTCTCAGTTAAACAAAATAACTAAAACTGATGGTTATTTGATCCCAAATATGCAAAGTCTTTTACAATTAATTAAAGGAAAGAAAATCTTTTCTTCATTTGATTGTAAATTAGAATTTTGGCAAGTAATACTTGACCAAGAAGTTAGACATTTAGCTATCCATAAGGACATTTCCAATGGAAGGTAGTACCATTTAGGCTAAAGCAAGTACCAGGTATTTTTCAAAGATATATGGACAATATTTTTAAGAATCATAATAAATATTGTTGTGTTTACATTGATGACATCTTAGTATTCTCTGGTACTGAAAATGAACATGAAAAACATGTAATTGCTGTGTTACAAGAAGCATGTAAAACATGAATTGTGCTTTCATGTACAGCATACTTATGGTAAGATAGGAATTTCCCTACTTACTAAATAGGATATAAATAAAGCAAACAAAAGATAGACCTTGATAACAACAAGAACCTCTTTTGGGTAACCATAGGAGCTATTCGAATCCAAATTCGAAGTACTTTATCTGATAAAATTGATCAGCCCATTTCTATGAGCCTGATTGATGAAAGGATTCAAAATCCTATTGAAGGATGAAGTGTCCGGTTGAAATTTAGAGGATCCGACACTATCCCATACCCATACCCCATACCCATATTGTGTCGTGTTGTGTCTGACACAAGTACTCTAACTATTTCGAAGAGTCCGAGCATCAAAGCCCCCAACCTATTCAACGTCCCTGACAAACAAACAATTAATTAAACCCATAAGGCCGATCCTACTTGATAATTCTATTCTTTTTGCAGGATTTTATTGTGGTGTGATTACTCAGGACCTCACTACTACAACATTGATTTGCATCACAGTTGCTGCAAGTGCAGATTTCTTGTCCGAAAAGTCAAGGCTTCTCTGAAGCTTTTAGCTTGAGACACCCAACTAATGGTGATTTCATATCTTAAACTTCTGAATGGTTAATTCCTCACCCTCATATTTTGCACGAGTAGAGGATATTTTCTGCATGGTCCAATTAATTATTTGCAACAAGAACTCAATTTAAGGAAGATATATGTGATTGATTTCAAATCATTTAGTATAATGAGGTGGGGCAGTGAAGGAAATATTTGAAGATCTATTTAACTTCTCAACTGGAAAAGTGAGGATAAACTCAAAGTCATGTTCAAGCTTTACATGTCAAAGATGTCATTTTATGTTTAGCGAATAGATAATTCTTTTTTCAAGAATACAATTTAGCACATTCAGCTACCAGGAAGATAATGAATTTTAGTTCCTTTTATTTATTTATTTTTTTCTATAAATTGCATTAAACATTTCTTTTCACATTCTGATATATTTCATCTTGTTGACATAGGCAACGAATGAAAACCTCACTCCAGATGTGATTAAACTATTGGTAAAGGAATTGAAGGATCTTGACGATTTCACCTCCGGATGGCATTAAAGTAGGTGTTAATGATGATAACTTTTCCGTTATATATACCGATATTGAAGGACCAGGTAGCAAATTTTGGGTATAGAATTTTCAATCTTCAGATTTTTACTTCTTCTGGATTGAACGTTTATAATTTTGCAGTGGGGACACCATATTAAAATGGAGTTTTACGCATGAAGTTGATATTACATCATGATTTCTCTCAATCCCCGATTGAATTTTTATTTTTTGGTGTTTTCTGTTGGTTAATGATAGCTTCAAACATATTTTACATAGTCATTGCCATAAACTTCTCTTTTAGTAAGTAAAACATATAACAGAATAATATATATCTTTGTTATCATTGTATATTTAGAATAGGTATAACTAAAAACATCATTTCCATTTATTTGACCTCATTTTCTGCCTCTTCTTGAAAGCCTGCTTTTCACTGTTGTTTATTTTCACCATGTCTAGATCTTGAGGCATTCAGTAAATTAATGGCCACTTTTGTGGCTATATACCACCAATTTCTAGTGATGGACGCAAACATTTGAATTAGGAGGCACAATAAAACTTGCAAAAAAGTTGTTAAAAACATACAAGCATTCGATATATTATTGCAATTATTCTCTACGCATCTACGCATTTTCATACTGAGATAACGTTCCATAATTACACCATTTTTAATATTGTCAAATACATCATTATAAATATATGCAATCAAACTATTATTCATCACAGATATTCGATCCGATAGTGCTGACGAGTTTTGACACTAGTTATTGTAGAAAATGCTCTCACGGCTGTAGCAGTAGCCATGGGAAGAAATAAGTCAAATGCCACGAGCTTGTAGATTAATGGATATACTTCATATTTATTTTTCGCAATCAACTTTGTGCAAGATCATTAAGGCTCTGTAAACCTTCAAAGTCTTCATCCATGTTAACGTAAGAATATAGAGTAATGCTATTTAACACCACTAATGTTTAATATTGGTCCAAGTGACATCACTTGTGTCATTAAATTATAGGCTCAATTAAATACAAGGATTTATAACACATTTATTAGGACTTATCATATGTCGACATCTAGACCGGTGTTCTATCGCAAATGGTGCTAGATATTATTATTTATGAAGTTTCGAGATATCTGTCGCGTCAAAATCTATCGGATAATACTCACACATTTCTTGGTCATAATAGTCTGTGTAGTCGAGCTCGCTCACTAGAGAAGGGTCCCGCTTGGAGGGAAGGGGCTCACCTAGGTGAAAACTGCTGCCCGGAGGAGGTGCACTGAATATCGGGTGAAAATAGGTACATCTGATCTTATGGTTCTCATTACAGGTGCGTTAGATCTCATGGTGTTTTGTACTGCAATATTTGAAGCATGTGAGAGTGACCCGCCGACTGAAGGTACGTCTGCTTGAATATTCTCCATACAATCTTCGAGACCCATACCATCCTTGTCACTCTGTATATGTGCATTTACCTTATCCTAGATTGGAGCTGTAAGAGAAGGACTAGGTAAAGGTGTAGAAGTCTGACTCTCAGAAAGTTGGGATAGTAGTCCCTCACCAAAGAGCTTGAAGACTAAGTCCTTAATGTCAAATCTCATAGTAGATTCAACCTTTAGTTCATGTATCTTCCTGAAATGGTTGATCAATATCTACTTGACGTCAAATCGCTTTGACCGAATCTCATCCAGTAGCCTATGTGCAAGGAAGGCCTGAGGTACTGTCCCTGTACTGATCGATAAAGCGTGTCCTAATCCTTATGATGACTGAATATCCTCTGCATGTGTCCCCAAAGAAGGAGAATTGATATGTGTCGGTTCAATAGGTACATCAATAGTAGGTAGAGGAATAACAGTTGTAGCAGTGATATAGGAGGATGGGGTACCTCAGTAGGACCCTCTGGCGTAGGCTCAGTGGTACCTCTAGAGCTACTGTCATGGGGGTCGAGTTAGGAACTGTCGATGTAGATGTTGACGCTGACTCTGACTCTGTTCGAACTGTGACAAGAGTAGTGGAAAACATAGTGGCACGGTTGAAACTGGCACCCACTACTTCTTCGGCTCTACAAACATTACCTTACCTTTATCCTTATCAGCCCTACTAACTATGGTCACAATAGGAGGGGACTGAACAGGGGGAGGTACAATAATTGGGAGAGGTGTCCCCAACGTACACTGATTATTGGGGGAGGTGTGTACAATTGAAGCAAAAAATCGGCCGCTTCTCATAGATGACTATTGCCAGAAACTACGATTATCACCACATTCAATCCAAACCTGGTCACGTAATCTACAAACCTTGGCCTCATTGGGTGCCTCAATCAGAGGCGGCCTCATCGATCCTCAAGGGTATTGCTATTATGTAACACCCCGAAAATTTAGAATAAATTTTTATTATATTATATTTTAGTATTTTGAAAGTTGAGGGACTAGAGTGATATATGCATTAACTTCAAATTTTGGGATAAATACTTAGATATTGTTAAAGTAACGAAAAGTATATCAATATGAGTTTCGTTGAAAAGTTCATTTTTAATCATGTAAATTAGGCCCAAGAAAAAGTTATTTCAGATTTGTTAGACCCAAGATATTGAAGTTTATTGAAATTATTAGTTTTTTCATCTTAAAGTTGTTATTATTAGTATTCCATCCACCTCATCAATTCATTCATATTTAGATGTGCACGTGTAAGGTATAAAATATTATATCATATAAGCCATGTTTATTTCTATCTTTAAAGTGATTTGATCTATCTAAATTTTAGTTACAACCAATTATTATAACAAATTCTTATCAAATTGGATAGACACGATTTTTCATCACAATTATACTATGATTTAACTACTATTTTTTTTAATTATAAATAGTGTGCCAATGTCCCATAATTCACTATCACAGAATTTTACACAGGAGTTTTCATATAAAGTAACTGTAAATTCTAAGTATATTTTTATTACCGAAAGTTCGTTTGATCAATCAAGGTAAGATACTTTCTTTGCAAGTTGTTTGTTTCCTTATGCTTTATGTTCAGTAATTTATGCATGAATTGCCAATGGACCTTCGGGTTCTTTAGAAAGAGATAAGAGATCCTTTGAGAATCTAAGATGACCTAGATGAGTGTTTCGATTGGTCACCGAGATACTCCATAAGAGAAGAGTGGTATAAAGTGTTATTTTATTGCATATAATTGTGTATGGAAACTGCACGTATCTTACTGGGTGTTTTCAAAATACTCACTCTTACAAAATTTTACATGTTAGTTCGGATCGATTGAATCTGTGAAGGGATGGTGCAGCGGACTACTAAAGGATTTCACCCCACGAGAATATTAAGTTTTACCGCTTTTCTTTTAAAATTTATTAGTTCGTTTTGTCCAATAACAGCAGTTGAGAATGCTTAAATTAGTTTTTAAAAACATGATTTATGATTCGAATTTAAATTTATGAATGTCTTGTTTATTTAGAAAAAATAGAATGTTATCGTTCCGCATTTTAAGTACATGAAAATTATTTTGGTAACACCTCAGATTGATGAAAATTTGGGGCGTTACATATTACCCTAGATAAAGAACAAAGGAACCTCTTTGCATGCAAATGTATTGGAAGTAAGGGGAATGAAACCTAAATGGGAACTATCGGAGTCTTCTACTCGGGTGTGAAACCACATGTTCACTTAGGGACCCTTATTGGACACCGATCAATGTACCAGGAAATCTTAAGAAAGAGCATACTGTAGTTCTCCTCATGTGTAAGGTGGATAAGTATATGTGCAGTGTCAATTAATCTCACCTCNAAGAGCCTGCTGTAATCTTCCTCATGTGTAAGGTGGATAAGTATATGTGCTGTGTCGATCAATCCTACCTCAAAGCAACCATGGAATCCAAACTTAGAAAAAATCTCACGTACCTTCCTCATGGTCAGCTTGCGGTGGGAAAATTTCTCTACAAGTGTGTACTTCTAGAGATAAGCCAAAATAGCCTCCTTTGAATCAATCAAGTCAAAAGTCGGCTTACCCAAATGTATAAAGGGTTCCTCGGAGGTGAACCCAGCAATAGAAAAGTTATCTATAGGTTGCAGAATCGATGCAAATGACTTTCGTACACTCTTCTCAGTCGAGACAGGCCAAAGCGGCCAGAAACTGCAGTAGCATAGGTCTTTTGGTCCTAATTAAACATTATCTGGGCCTCATGTGGGAAAATTGATGATGAGAATGAATCTGGATTAACTTGATGAACATTCTGGTCAAAAGTTGTGAAAGGGCCACTGGAAGCTCCATTTTTCAACCAAAATCATTTGAACTTAGAAAATTATGAAATTTATCGATTTGAAGCAGAAATTTGTGCTGATAAATGCGGTCAGATGCATTCCCAAGGCGAGGTCTGCACCGGTCGAAAATCGCATTTTTCGACAATTTAGTTATTTATGTTTGGGCACGTACATGCGCATCTAACATCCATTTGGGTTGATTTTTTGATCGGAGATAGTCAATGTTATAGGCCATTTGAATATCCAGTGTGTGTAGTTGTTGGAGCTTTATATAGTGATTAATTGAAATATCTGTTTCGGGTGGCACATAATTTAGGGTCACGATTTCGGCCAATCAGACTCCAACGACACCATCCTAGAGGTTTTCGAGCCTTTTAAGTTCATTTGTGATGGTCCTGTCGCCAAATTTTGATCAAAGTGGTCAAAATGTTGCATTGGGATGTGTGCCCAAGTTTTTTCGATTTGATTTAGCTTCTTTCGGGATCTAATTCTGCTGCTGTATGCTGTAGCGGTATATTGGGTATTGATTGGGGTTTGTTACCTCCAACATGGGTGGTGTTTTTCAATGGTGGATCGAGAATATCAAAGATTTGGAGTTTTTCAAGACATCAATACACTTGATCCACCACTGGAGGTATACAACACCAGATACTCCCCAATATACAAATAGAACAAGCATCAACAGATTTAGTGTCAATTGAATATGATTTAACAAAAAATGATGTGGGCATGCATTCTAATGCGGCAAAAACTCCACTTTCTAGTTAGAAATTTGACATGTGACCATCTTCATTCAACTTAAAATGTCCAAAAACCCTTGGGATGGTGTTGACGACCTCGAATTTGGCCGAAATTGAAAATTTGAAACCTTAGGAGCCGAAATCGGATTTTCCAATTACTCTTAATCAACACCTCCAACCATTATACGCATTGGACCATTAGATTACCCATCATTTAGAGTACATTCGATAGAAAATTCAGCCTGCAATCGTTGGATCATCCAACGCCTAGATTGCCGAAAAATACAGATTTTGGCCAGTACTAACCTCATTTCGAGAAACACACCATACCATGTTGATCAGTATGAAATTTTGTTTCAGATCGGTAAATTTCATAAATTTCTAACTCTGGATGAATTTGGTCACAAAACGGAGCCTATGGCGGCCAACCGACAACTTTTGATGAGTATCATTCTCCCTATCGATTTTTCCACATGAGGCCCAGATAGTGCTCAATCATGGTCGAATGACCTATGCTATTACAGTTTTTGGCCATTCAGGCATATCTCAGGTTGAGAGGAGTGTACGGAAGTCGTTTGTATCGATTTTATAGGCTACAGATGACTCTTCTGCTACTAGTTTCGCTTCCAAGTAAGGATGTCAACGAATTGAGCTAAAACTCGAAGCTTCAAACCCCGGCTAGAGTAAAAATGGTTCTGGCTTTTTGGCCCAAGCCGAACTTTTCCTTGGCAAAAAATGCTAAGCTTGACCTGAGCTTTTGGCTTGGGCATTAGTGAGCTGACTTGCTCTTTTTTTAAAAGGTAGATTTGCAATAGCAGGTAGCTATGTTGTACAGCTGCCTCAGGCATCTAACAAGCTGTTAGCTGCCTTAACAAGCAACTGCAGCTAAATAATTTTTTTTAAAAAGTTTCGCAGAATTGTTTCATACTCGCTCTTTTTTTTAAAGGTAGATCTACAATAGCATGTAGCTGTATGTGCTACCATAACAAAGCAACTATGCTGTACAGCTACTTGTTAAGGCCGTTGAATGCCTCAACAAGTAGTTACGGCCAAATAATTTTTTTATTTTTAAGTTTTGCAGAATTTTTTTATTTTTATTGTTTTAAGCTTGTCTCGTTATGGTTTGAAAATGGCCCATAACATGGGTTGGCTCGGGCTCGAGCCGACTCCCCAAAATGGGGCTTGATTCTACCGAGCCACGGGCCACCTAAACTGGTTAGGCAAATGGATACCTCTACTTCCAAGGAACTGTTTATACATTTGGGTGAGCTTGATGTTGATTTGATTGATTCAAATGAGAAATGTGCGTGAGATTTTCTTTTTGTTTGAATTTCATAGTTGCTTTAAGGTGGGATTGATTGAGACCACACATATCTACCTTACACATAAGGATGACTACAGTAGGTTCTTTCTTAAGCCTTTTTGGTACATTGATGGATGTTCGATGAGGGTGGACATGTGGTTTCTGACCCGAGTAGGAAACCCAATGGGTTTCATTCCCTTACTTCTGGTAAATATGTATGCCAATGGGTTCATTTTTTTCTTTATCTAAGTCAATAGCATTACCCTTAAGGATCTTTGAGGCCACCTCTGACTTGAAGCGCCCTAGTGAGGCTAGTATTGAAGTAAATTTGGAGTTTAGATTGTCTGACTGGGATTAAACATGGTGGTAACCAGGGCATTTGGCAGATAGTCATCTATTAGAAATGGTCAACTTTTTTGCTTTAGTTATAGACATATGGGCCATTCTCATGATCAATGTACTTTAGTGTGTCACCTTTTCCTTTCCCTGTTTAGCCCTCTCCTCATATTGTGACCACTGGTAGTAGGGTTGATAAAGGTAAAGGCAATATAACATTTATGGAGTCGAGAAAGCAGCGGGTGCCAATTTCAATAGTGTCTACTATGTTCCCCACTACTTCTTCCTAGTTCAGATAGAGTCAACTTCTATATCGACAGTTTCTACTTCGATCCCCATGACAGTAGCTATAGAGGTATATACCAGTTACTCTTATAGTTAGCCTACGCTAGAGGTTCTTATAGAGGTAACCTCTCTCCCTTTCTCTCCTTACTACTGAAACACCCACTAAGCTGACATACCAATTTTCCTTCTTTGAGGACACATACAGAGGGTACTCAATCAACACAGAAATCAAGATCCATCTGAACCGATCAGTATAGGGACAATGCTTTAGGCCACCCTGCAATGGTTGAAATTCGCTCAGAGCGATACGGTATCAAGCAAACATTGATCGATCATTTCAGGAAACTTATGGCCCAAAGGTTGGATCTACCATTGCTATTGAGGACTTGGTCTTCAAGTTTGTTGGTGAGGGTCCATCGTCCCAACTTTCTGGGAGTCAGACTTTTACACATTCACCTAGCCCTTCTATCACGGTTCCTATTTGGGATAAGGTGAAGACTTGATAAGCGCGTTTTTACAGACTTATTTTACTGTCAAAACATGGAAAATTATTGGTTAATATGTTGAAATATGGCTTAATTCTATGCAATTTATATTTTGCAGGATAACATGATGAATGTACCGAAATTAGGAAGGATATAAGGAAAAATTGACCAAAATAAAAGAAAATGAGAGTTTGAGGACCAAATTACAAATACTCGATAGTTGATTCGGACCATAAGAAAATACTTTGATGATTGCTATGCGACAATTGGATGTAATTGGAACTCAGAAAGGAATGAAATATAATCAAAATATTATCAAAATCAATTTTCAATTTGCACAAGATATATTTTAGATTTTTAGCCGAAGATTGAGAGCCATTTTTAGCATAGTAAACGTCCGAATTGGAAGAACTCTATTTCCATCAAAGCTGTAGCCCTTTGAGTTATTGTTTCAAATCACTTTGAATCATCTAATCGGATATCAGGAGAGAACGTTATGACCAAATTACTGACTGCTGCGCAGAGATAAAAAATTCTCACGCGAAGGTAACTTTCCTTATTCGATTGGAACTCTTTTGGAACCAATTTGGACGTGATTTTCATTCAATTTTCGACTCCTACAAATACTCAACAGTAGAATACATATTGGGAATGTCTCCATACACTTTTCTCTCATCTTTTGGCTCAAGAATTTTATGAAGAACTAAACAAATTGGTGAAGCAAGGGAGGAACTCTTTGGATGTGGTGATTTCACGTTTTTTATTTATATAATTTGTTATTTTTCTTGTTAAACAATGCTAGGTTTAGATTTTCTCTTCATAAATTTATTTTGAAATTGGTTTAACTCTTATTAGATTTTTCATAGAATTAGTCATGCTTTTTCTATCGAACGATCGAAATACTTGTTTTTATTTTTCTTGTTAAACAATTCTAGGTTTAGATTTTCTTTTCATAAGTTTATTTTGAAATTGGTTCAACTCTTATTAGATTTTTCATAGACATTAGTTATACTTTTTCTATTAAATGATCGAAATACTTGTTGAATTTCAATTTCGTTTATTTTATTGGTGTGATTATTTACTGCCTTATGCTTGATGTATGCGATCAATTTATAATCTAATTTCAATAAATAATTATGAAAAATTGTTATAGAAAATATAGATTCTAGGGCAACATTTGAATTAAATTGATTTTTAAAGATTAATTTTCAGATTACAGTATCAGGATGAAAGCCTCTAATCGAGTTATAAAAAATGAATAATTGACGTTGAATGATTCGATCCAATTGAGGTAATTTCGACGATTCACTGTTTTTACTCATTGATTTTAATTTCATTACTTGATCCATAGATGTTTAAATTTTATTTCGAAAAATACATTATTTTCAAACAATTCATGAAAAACCCTAATTTGTTGAACCCTTGGGTATTCTTTCTATCTCCCTGTGGAATCGACACCCCAAAAATGTGCAACAATTTTCACGTTATTATTTGGGCGTAATCAAATTTTGGCGCCACTGTCGGAGAGACGGTACAAAACACTAAGCGATCGACTGAAAAGGACGACATCGTTCTTTTACTTTTTTTTAGTTAATTTAATTTTCTTATTTCTTATTTTTATTTTATTCTCAGATAGTTCTTTTTCTCTCGTGTTTTATGAGTAGGGATCAAGACGAGTAAGGAAGCTCTACAGAAGGACATTTTCCAGTGTTTGGATTTTTCTTTCTAACCTTATCTTTGATAGTACATCTAATGCCACGAACACCACACTACACAACACTATGACTGATAGTGAACATGGCGATATGCTTTTTAGGACTTTACAGGATTATCTTCACCCCACATGCACATCCACGCCATCATGCATAATATTTCCACCTAATATGCCATGTATGGATTTTAAACCGGGAATGGTTCAACTTCTTCCCAATTTTCATGGACTTGAAAATGAAAATTCATACGTGCACATTAGAGAATTTGAGGAGGNCTAATAGTGAGCATGATGCACCATATAGAACTTTGCATGATTACTTGCAGCCCTCGCGTACATCTACACCTTCATGTATTATATTTTCACCCAATATACCACGCGTAGATTTTAATCCTGGAAAAATTCAACTAATTCCCAATTTTCATGGACTTGAAAATGAAAATTCATACGTGCACATTAGAGAATTTGAGGAGGTGGTAGCAACCTTCCACAATCAACATGGTACAACAGACGCAATCACGCTAAAATTTTTCCCATTTTTACTTAAAGAATGAGCTAAAAGCTGGATGTATTTGTTGAGACCACGTTCGATTAGGACTTGGCCCAAAATGACTCAAGTGTTCTTTAATAAATACTTTCCACACCATAAGACTAGTGGCCTTAAAAAACAAATCTCATCATTCACTCAAAAGGATGGTGAGACATTAGACCAAGGTTGGGAAAGACATAAAGAACTACAAACCCTTTGGCCCCCATCATAGTTATGAGAGTTAGTGTACCGTGAGCTATTTTTATGAGGGATTAACACCTAGGAAGTGTCAATTCATAGAGATGACGTGCAATGGTGAATTTCTACAAAAAGATCCTAATGAGGATATAGAATACCTAGATGACCTAGTGAAAAAAGCTCATACTTGGACTGGACCTAGCGCCACTGAGAGTACCAATAGGTCATGAACCACAGGGAATTCCACTAGCACATGTATCTATCATCTTAGGGAGGAGGATAGTCTTAGAGCCAAAGTAGAAGCCCTCACTAGAGAACTAGAAACCCTATGTGTTAAGGACTTAAAATCTACACAGAATGTATTCTGTGTTAAGTCTCTGGGACCTTGCTCTGTGTGTGGTGGAACTGATCATCTAGCATAAGAGTGTAGTACGTTTGTTGACATGAGGGGAGTTTATGAGGAACACTATAATGCCTTAGGCACATACAAAATGCCCTATACTCCATTCTCTGAAACCTGCAATCTTGGATGGCGAAATCACCCCAACTTCAGCTGGAAATCTGGAAACCAACAACTTGCCTAGCCATTTAGAGCTTTTAATGAACCTTTATATTAATCCGCAACTTCTAGGAACTCTTTAGAAGACACCTTACATGCTTTTATAGAGACACAAGATAAAACAAATCAAAAGTTTGAGACTATGATTACTCAGACCATTGATGAAAACAAAGAGATAAAGAATCATATGTATTGTTCCAAATTAACAAATTTTACTATCCTGTTGACTTCTTGGTTTTGGATGTGAAGGTTAATGTAAATGCAAATTCCAAGATCCCTATCATTCTTGCTAGACATTTCTTGCTACAGCTAATGCCCTTATAAATTGTAGGAATGGTCTAATGAAGCTTTCTTTTGGGAACATGACTTTAGAAGTTAATATTTTTCACATCACAAAGCAGCCACAAGAAGATGATGAGTAATATCAAATATTCATGATTGACATACTTGCTCAGGAGCAAACACCTTGAAACACCGACTTCGACCTTCTGAACTCATTTCTCTTAAATTCTGAAATCCCAACTGGTTTTGATGATGAGGAGTATACTAGTATTTGTGTTGTGTTTGCAAAATTGCAGGATTACGAAGCATCACCATGGCAGTCCAAGTTTGAAGAGCTACCAGAAAGGACTAGAGGACAGAAGCCATCAACCATTGAGAGTCTTAAACCAAAATTGAAATTGCTATTTGCATGACAAAAACACGAATTTCTTGGACCATGTGATACCTTTCCTATAATTATTTATTCGGAATTGAATGCATGGCAATGTAAGCAACTTATGAACATTTTGAATGAGCATCGATCAGCATTATGCTGAACCATAGCTGACATAAAATGTATTACCTTTTAGATTTGCTCACAAAGGATTCATCTANAGCCATCAACCATTGAGAGTCTTAAACCAAAATTGAAATTGCTATTTGCATGACAAAAACACGAATTTCTTGGACCATGTGATACCTTTCCTATAATTATTTATTCGGAATTGAATGCATGGCAATGTAAGCAACTTTTGAACATTTTGAATGAGCATCGATCTATATTAGGCTGGACCATAGCTGACATAAAAGGTATTACCCCTACAATGAAAGAGGGAGTGAAAGAAGAAATAATTAATCTTAGAAGAGACCCATAACGTAGGCTAAACCCCACAATGAAAGAGGTAGTGAAAAATGAAGAGATGTAGGTATCATTTACCCTATCGCGGATAATAAATGGGTTAGTCTTACACAGGTAGTTTCTAAAAGGTCAGGAGTCATGGTAGTAAAAAATGAATTAGATGAAATGGTTTCCACAAAAATAGTGACTGGTTGGCGCATGTGCATAGATTATAGGAAATTAAATAATGCCACCCATAAGGATAATTTTCTCCTCCCATTTCTATACCAAATCTTGGAGTGTGTGGCTGGTTATCCCTTTACTATTTTCTTTATGGCTACTCTAGTTACTATCAAATTGAAATTGCATTGGAGGACCAGGATAAAACCACATTTACTTGCCCTTTTGGCACTTATAACTTTCGTAGTATGTCATTTGGACTTTGTAATGCTCCGCCACATTCCAAAGATGCATGACTAGTATAGTTAGTGACATGGTAGAGAATTGCATGGAAATGTTCATGGATGACCTGACTGTGTTTGGAACTTCTTTTGATGCATGTTTATTAAATTTGAAGAGAGTTTTGACACGATGTGAGGAAAAATTCTTAGTTTTAAATTGGGAAAAATGTTATTTCATGGTACATTCGAGAATTGTTTTAGGGCATGTGATTTTTTCTAAGAGGATAGTAGTTGACAAGTCTAAAATTGAAATCATCTATAAATTGCCTATACCTAAGACAATAAAAGATGTTAGATTATTTTTAGGTCATGCAGGCTTCTATAGAAGGTTTATACAAAACTTTTCATCTATATTTAGACCACCGTGTAACCTTCTAAACAAGGATGCTGCTTTTGAATGGACTCCCGAATGTCATGATGTATTTAAAACACTAATTGACAAACTCACTTCAGCACCCATCATGAAACCACCTGATTGGATACTATCGTTTGAAATCATATGTGATGCTAGTGATTACGCTGTAGGTGTAGTTCTAGGGCAACGCATACAAGGTAAGCCTTTTGTGATTTACTATGCTAGTAGAACTCTTAACAGTGCTCAAATGAACTATTCCACTACTGAAAAAGAGTTACTAGTAGTAGTCTTTGCGCTTGATAAGTTCAAGTCTTATTTGATTGCCTCTCCCATCACAATCTTCACAGATCATGCAGTCATTAAATACCTTCTTACAAAGAAGGATGTTAAGGCACGATTAATACGGTGGATCTTACTTTTGCAAGAATTTGACATCACCATTAAAGACCAAAAGGAAGTGGAGAATGTGATAACCGACCATCTATCAAGGCTAACTTTCAACAACAACACAATAACATTGTCAATCAAAGATGAATTTCCAGATGAGAATTTGTTTTCTATATCTTCTTTACCATGGTTTGCTCACATTGTGAATTATTTGACTATAGGTAAGAGAGTGGAGTGCACATGACATAAGAAAGTTCTTGGTTGATGTACATAATTTTTGTTGAGATGATCCATGTCTATTTAAATACTGTCTTGACCAAATTTTAAGACGTGTTCTGAATGAGGAGATACCTAGTTTGCTAAGTTTTTGTCATACCCAAGCATGTGGAGGCCACTTTTCTATAAAAAAGACTGATGCGAAAATTTTACAGTGTGGTTTCTAATGGCCTACCTTATTTAAGGACACTAATGAATACTGTAGATCTTGTGAAAGATGCCAAAAATTAGGTATTGTGTCCCGATGTAACATGATGTCCCTAAATCCCATTTTGGTAATTGAAATATTTGACTGTTGGGAAATTGATTTATGGGATCTTTTTCACCATCTTTTGGTTATTTATACATCATTGTAGAAGTTGATTATGTGTCTAAATGGGTGGAAGCTTCTACTTGTAGGGCTAATGACAATACAATGGTTGTTAAGTTTCTAAAAGAAAATGTTATATCTCGATTTGACACACCACGTGTTATTATTAGTGATAGAGGCATATACTTTTACAATCGTTCATTCGAAGCACTTACGAGAAAGTATGGGCTCATTCATAAACTTTCTACTGTTTATCAATCCCAAAATAGTGGACAGGTAGAACTGGCTAATAGGGAAATTAAATAAATCTTGGAGAAAACGGTGAACTCTAATCGTAAAGATTGGTCTTTAAGACTGAATGATGTACTTAGGGCTTACCGCACGGCTTTTAAGACTGCCTTAGGCATGTCACCATATCATCTCATTTTTGGAAAGCCTTGCCATTTACCTGTAGAGCTTGAACACCGAGCCTATTGGGATATTAAACATTTTAATTTCGATCTAGAAGAGGACATTAAGCATAGAAAATTTCAATTGAATAAGTTGGAAGAATTGAGGAATGACGGTTATGAGAGTTCTATAAGCCACAATGCAAAAATGAAAGCTTTTCATTATAAAAACATTATTAGAAAAACATTTGAACAAAATCAAAAAGTGTACTTGTATGCTTCCAGACTTCACAAGTACCTAGAGAAACTTCGATCCAGGTGAATTGACCCTTTGTTGGTGAAACAAGTTTTCGATAATGGGGCCGTTGAAATTGAGGATCCTAATGATGGTAGGGTATTCAAAGTGAATGGACAGCATTTGAAAATAGCATATGGGTAAACATGTGCTTGCGGTGGAAGAAATTCTCCTTCCAAACCCTATTTACCATCTTTGACGTCCTCCAGGTACATTCTTCACTTTACTTTTCTATATATTAGTTTTAGAATTTTTCTTTTGGTTGTTTTGTATTTATGTCATCACGAAATTTAAAATAAAAAAAAAATAAACAAAAATTTTTGTAAGTAGTCTATGCGATCGGTTTCCATCCCCCACCTTCTTACTGATCAGGGGAATACTTTGAACCCTATTTTCTTTATCTTATTGTACATTTGTCCCATTCTTTATGTGCTTTTCAGTTTTGCTGTTTGTGATTATCTAAACATTGAGGACAATGTTCCAAATAAGTTTGGGGATAGGTGTTCGTGCGTTCATCATTTTGCCTGCAATTTTTTTTTGTGACTGTGTGCATTTAAAAAAAAGATTTTGCAGTTTTATTTATTTATTTTCAGTTTTTTATTTGTTTTCTAGGATTAGATTACAGCTTTAGTTTTGTGTGCTTGTGTGGGTTTGATAACTATACCGACTATGATGTGATTATTGGAATATGTATCGGTTGTGAATAATGAAAATAGTGCAGTGTGAGATTAGTCAAAACCTGTTTGTATAAAACTTGACATTTTCTATGCATGTTACTCATGTTTGATATATTGAGTTAGTGATATGGTTTAGTGTTTAGAAAATAGTTGAACATAGTAAGTGAAACCGAACAACCTCTATAGTACTGATCTATAATTCAAATATAGAGTAGTTTGGAGATGTTTGAGTTGTTACAAAGGAACATTGAGATAAGTAGGGATTCTGAGCATGAAAATCTTGTGTGGATTGTCTAAATCTAATGAGACGAAGATGAGGTGAAAGTTTTAAGCTAGAGGCTAGTTTTAGAAACTGAATGTCTAAAAGAAAAGGGGCATTGATCTAATATTTGAGTGAATAAAAGCTCATTAAATTGGTTATATAGAAAGCAAATGAGAAGATGTTAAGAAAAAATTATATATAGAGAAAANGTGTGGATTGTCTAAATCTAATGAGACGAAGATGAGGTGAAAGTTTTTTGCTAGAGGCTAGTTTTAGAAACTGAATGTCTAAAAGAAAATTGTCAGTGTACTAATCTTTGAGTGAATAAAAACATCTTTTCGAGCCTGTATAACTCGGGTGATTAAGCATGTAAAGGTGATTTAAAACCTGGTGCCCTATGGTCATCTGATTTGGGAGTTATCAGCCTAAAATTCGCTACATGGGTTATATAAAAAAAATGAGAAGATGTTTTAAAAAAAAGAGAGAAAAAATGGAGAAAACATTAAAAATGAAAAGAAAAAAAATACACAAATACATTGATTGAGCCCTAGACATTCGCTTGATAAAACTATACCTTTGATGAGAAGCAAGTAACTCAGTTTAGTCTTACAAGTTGAAGCAATCAAAACCATAGGAGAATCTCGACTTGTTAAATGTGAGCTTGTAATAGTGAGATCTATCCAACCTAAGAGAGGGTAAGGAATAGAATTGAAAAGTTCAACTTAGAATGCACCCTAGGAAAATTGAGTGAAAAACATAAGTCTGGGGGTGTGTACATCTAGAGTGAAGTAATGATATATTTGACTACTATGATCAGGTGTTGAGCCAATCATGATCTTTATATGTCGACATGAGTCTTAACACACACACGTCGGTTTATACATGTAACAAGTGAAAATTGATTTAATTTACACACTGTTGTAATTGTTAATTTGTTTGATGACTGAACTCCAATCCTAAGACACGGTAGGTTGACGACCATGTTTTGTGTAACGTTAAGCTACATTTTTGTTTGAGGACAAACAATAGTTCAAGTTTAGGGAAGTTTACACACTTATTTTACTATCAAAACATGAAAAAAAAACGTTGATTAATATGTTCGAATATTTCTTAATTCTATGCAATTTATGTTTTGTAGGACAACATGATAAATGTAGCGGAATTGGAAAGAAATAAGGAAAAAAAATGGACCAAAATGAAAGAAAATGAAAGTTTGAGGACCAAATTACAAATACACAATAGTTCATTCCGACCACAAGAAAATACTTTGAAGATTGTTAGGAGACAATTGGATGTAATGGAACTAAAAAAATGGAATATGATCAAAATATTATCAAAATCAATTTCCAATTCCCACAATATATATTCCAAATTTTAAGTCGAAGAATGAGACTCATTTTTGACATAGTAAATGCCCGAATTGACCCTTTGAGTTATCTTTTCAACTAACTTTAAATCTCTTAAATTGGATATCGGGAGAAAAGGTTATGACCAAAATATTCACTGCTGTGCAGACACAAAAAATCCGCGCGCGAAGGAAACTTTCCTTATTCGATTGGAACTCTTTTGGAAATCAATTTGGACGTGATTTTCATCCAATTTTTTACTTCTAAAAATACTTAACAGTAGCATACATATTGGGAATGTCTCCATACACTTTTCTCTCATCTTTTGGCTCAAGAACTCCATGAAGAACTAAACAATTTGGTGAAGCAAGGGAGGAACTCATTGCATTTGGTGATTTCACGTCTTTTATTGATGTAATTTGTTATTTTTCTTGTTAAACAATTCTAGATGATTTCAACTCTTATTATATTTTTCATAGACATTAGATATGGCTTTTCTATCGAACGATCAAAATACTTGTTGAATTTCAATTTCATTTATTTTATTGGTGTGATTATTTACTGTTTTATGCTTGATGTATATTGTTGATTCATAATCTGATTTCAATAAATAATTATGGGAAATTGTTAGAAAAAATATAAATTCTAGTGTTACTTTTGAATTAAATTGGTTTTCAACGGTAAATCTTTAGATTAGAGTGTCGGGATGAAAGTCTATAATTAAGTTATAAAAAATGAATAATTGAAGTTGAATGATCGATCAAATTAAGGAAATTTCGATACTTTGATGTTTTAATTCATTGGTTTTAATTTCATTACTTGATCCATTGATATTTAAATTTTATTTCGAAAAATAAATCATTTTCAAACAATTCACGCCTAATTTGTTGAACCCTTGAGCATTCCTTCTATCTCCATGTGGAATCGATACCCCAAAGCTGTGCTATAATTACTGCGTTATTCTTTGGGTGTATCAAGACACATATACAGAATGACATGTATGGTATGGGCCTTGGAGATTGCGTGGAGAATATTGAGGCACCTTCAGTCAAAAGATCACTCTTACATCCTTTAGATATTGCAGCTCAGAATACCTAGAGATCCAACGTACCTTTGACGAGTACCATGAGATCAGAAGCACCTGCTTTTCACCCGATATTCCGTCCTCCATTGGTCGGGTAGCATTTTTTACCTAGGCAGGCCCCTTCTCCTAGCTGGGACCCCTCTCCAGTGAGCAAGCCTGACTTTGCAGACTACTATGACCCGAAAATGTTTCAGACTAGACGCATGACCCGGTTGATGTCTATGTACTTCAACCAAAAGGTTTACAGATGCATAACGTGGTCGATTGGGACCCCGTCCGCTTGATATTTCACAAATACTGAGTGCTTTAAGAATTTTGAGTCTTTGGTTCTTTCGAAAAAGATCACACCTTTTAGTTGATCTTCCAACAACAATCACCAATCTGTATTGAAAATAAAGAATGTTTCTCTGCCTCACTACAAGAGCTAGTTGAAGTTGATGAACAAACCAATGAACGTAGTAAGCACATAGGTTTTCTTTGAAAATAAGTGTTTTGAGATCATTATACTCATCTCGCATATTACTATCTCCATCATATACTTGACCTCTCAAATTAGATGTACTTAAGCAATGACTAAGGAATAATTGATCAATTTTAGCCTTAAATGAGACAACTGTGGTACTCGAAACATGTGTGACACTAATAAAATGTTCCAATACTAGCCCATTAGTCACATAATGAAAAACAACTAACATTTGCTTCTTCATTGAATGTAATGATATTCATCAACTAGAATAGATAACAAGTCATTACCAATGTATTTATCAACTAGAATAGATAACAAGCCATCACCAATATCTTTGATAATCATATTTAGAGATGCAGATGTAATAACACTCACAATATATTTTTGAGCTCGTGGTGATGTTAATTTAAGGTTTTTTGGTGCGTTTGTCAAAGTAACAAACTTAATCTCAATATTATGATCACACAACCAATGCAATAGTTCAAGAAAGTTCCCTTGATTCATCATGTCCACGAAAAAATCAATCGATGCATTCAAACAAATTTGATACTCATTTCGAGCTTGATGTAATTGCTTAGAGAGACAGGATCGATCCTTTGTTATTGATTCTTGAATAATTCATACTTGACTTGAGCCTGATTGTGTGCACTATTTGATTTTGCAACGTATTTTTCAATATTTTCTTTCTTTTTCCTATTTGAGAATCTGTTATTAACGAATGAACTACCACTTGAACTAAAAGATAGCAGTAGAAACAAAATACATCTTTTGTGATACTATATTCTAAATAAATATCATGTAATACAAAATCGCTTATCTTTGTTACCCATTCTTTTGGGTGGAAATTCATGATTGCGAGGCTGACAATGACCTTTTTCCACATATGCTCTTCGAATCGTATCTTGAACATTAGCATCATAATTCTGTATTGCAACTATCAATCCAAGATCCTAGGAAGTCGTGTAATATCAAGTTCATGCCTTTCATTCCTAAAATCCCCAACATTAATTTCAATCGAAACATCTCCAAGATTGGTTCATTAGTTTCATCACAACATCCATTTCATAACCAAGTTCGTCATTCCTTTCATTTCCAACATCATTTTCATCTCTTTTACCTCGAACATTCTTTTCATTAATATTTTGCTCATCGCAAGAAAAAAAAAATTCATGTTTAAAGAATTTGTCCATAACTAATACAAACAATTATAATTCAAGTAATTTGAAGGAAAAATATATAACCAATATTCATCATAATAATCAATTCAAATAAACACAATTAAATAAATGTAAGCCAAATTAAATAGAATCATCCCGACCCATTCTATATACACGATTCAAAAATTATTTCATATAACATAAATCATTCCAAGCACATTCCAAACCAGTTTGACACAATTCAATATACAAAATTCAAAAATCAGTCTTAAACATAAATCTGAAAGAATAAAAAACAAATTATAAATGTAATCCAAACCAATTCTCTATTATTTTGGATTTTGGTTAAAGAAAATAAGAACTTTGAATTATAAGTTACCATCATCTGGCTACTAGTTGCCGTTCAAGTTTCAAACGCTTTAACTTGAGTTGACTGTGTCTAGAGGTTCAACAAGCGGAGGTGGCGCCGAAATTGCAGTGGCAAACGAGATCGACGGTGGCGTAATGGCAATCACTTTGCAGTAGTGTTAGAGCAAATTGGTAGCAAGAAATGAGAGGCAAATTTAGGTTCTAATTAGTTGGAAATTTGATTGAAAAGTGATTATTTGTAGTATATGTGGTAATTTGTGGAGAAATTATAGATAAAATCGGTTATGGACAAATTTTTTAAATATAAATATTTGTTTTCTTGTGATGAACAAAATATTAATGAAGGAAACGTTCAAGATAAAATAGATAAAAATGTTGGAGATGGGAGAGACGACAAACTTGGTGATGAAATGGATGTTGGGGATGAAACTAATGAAACTAATTTAGGAGATGTTTCGATTAAAACTAATGCCAAGGATGTTAGGAATGAAATGCATGAACTTGATGTTGCATAGCTTCTTTCGGATCCTGGATTAAGAGTTCCAATACATAATTATGATGCTAATGTTCAAGACATACATGTAAAGGGATCATTTTCAGCCTTGCAAGAATGAATTTTCACCTACAAGAATGTGTAACAAAGATAGGAGATTTTGTGTTACATTGTATAATGAGGATCCTAGTTGGTTGGAATACAGTATAGCAAAAGATGTTGTATTTTGCTTCTACTAATATATTTTCAATTCAAATGGTTGTTCATTTGTTAATGATGGGTTCTCAAATTGAAAAAAGAAAGAAAATATTATTAACCCCGTTGCAAAATCAAGTAGTTTACACAATGGGGCTTGGTTCAAGTATGAATCATTCAAAAATAAAAAACAAAGCATTCAATCCTCTTTTTTTAAGCATTCTGTTACGTTAACACCAGCTAGCATACAGGATCGTTGACAAGTAATAGAGATTAGTGAGTTTCGAGTTTATCATGCTCACGAGGAATAATATCTAATATCTAGTTCAATAGCTTTTATCAAATTTGAAGTCATGGAATATTAAAAGAGATGTTTTTCCACACTAATCCTAAACTAAGAAAGCAAATAAAGCATTTATCTAATACGTGAATATTTGTATTGGAATCTTGAATCTTCCTATTGTCATTTAATTCTATTCTTAATTCGTAATCTAGTAAATCTATGGATTCAAGACAATCAATAATCCACTTTTATTCAATATTCTTTTCCAAGATATCTTAAACCTATGTTTAACACGACCCGATCATATTCCTAGTCCAAATTTACATGAAAAACATGCATTGATTCACATGATTATCACATATGATTGTATATTCTATAAATATTATTTCTAATACCTATTGCCTATGTGCTGATTTGGCTGCGTTTTACACTTATTGTGAGTATTCCTACACTACAACAATCAACTTACTATTTAATTGATAATCAAGCAATCAAATACTTTAATGTGACAATCAAGAAAAGTCAAGTAATTAATTGTCTTGAATTAAAATTAATAAACAATAGGGTTTATCATTCATCCAATACAAAAGAAAAACTAGCCTATCATCCTATTAATTAAATTATACAAGATAATATAGAAAAATATAGCATGGATCAAGAGAAGATGGCTTCAATGAAATCTTGATTTTGGTTGAATACATTTCAAGAATCTTGAACAATTCGCCTTTGATGATCAAGAGTCGTGAAGGCCTCCAAAATATGTAGAATATAGAGATTTTTAGGTCTGAGGAGGTCTCCTCCACATTCTGGATGTGTTATCGTATTTATAGGATGCCAAAATATTGTTTCCAAGTAGAGTTTTAATGAAATAAGGAAACATAATTTTTTCGCCCAGAAATACACTACAATCGCATAATGTAAATGGTTGCGGCAACATAGAACAACCAATAAGCGGACCTAAATTCCCTAAATGGCTAGTTGCGAACTCATTATTTCCATGCGGCCACATAGAGTTAAATCTGCCAATTTGTTCACTTTGGTCACCAAATTCTTTCCAATGCCATTCTTGGTCATTTTCTCGTGTATTCTCGTTTCCTTTGCTTCCAGTTGAATATATTGATTTCGTGGCATCTTTGATCTTCATTTCAAGGCTCGACTCAACTATGAGATTGTTGTACCTTAGTCCTCAAACTCTGGATTTTGCCCTTTTCACTATTTTTGGTTCCCTTACTCCAATTCTTCAATCAAATATGAGATTTACCTATTAAACACGAAGCAACACAAATTAGGTATTTTTTCCCAAATAACAATAAAATGCTATCACAATCATATTGAACTCGAAATGAGTATCGAATTCATTTGAATGCATTAATTGATTGTGTTCGATTTCTTATACGAAACGTGACGAACTTTTGTGGACATGATGAATCTAAAGATTCAAATAATCAAAGGAAGTTTCTTGAATTATTGCTTGATTGTGTGATCATAATGCTGAGATTAAGGCTACTGTTTTGACGAATGCACCTAAAAATCTCAAATTAACATCACTATGAGTTCAAAAAGATATTGGTATTGATATTGCTTCTGAAACTCCAAATGTGATTATCAAAGATATTGGCGATGATTTGTTTTTTATTCTAGTTGATGAATCCTGTGACATTTCAGTGAAGGAGCAAACGTCATTCATTTTTCATTATGTGAAGAATGGGTGTGCTTTGGAACATTTTATTGGTGTCAAACATGTTTCAAGTATCACAGCTATCTCACTTAAGGTTGGAATTGATCAGTTATTCTCTAGACATAGCTTAAGTATATCTAATTTGAGAGGTCAAGGATATGATGGAGTTAGTAATATGCGATGTAAGTATAATGGTATCAAAGCACTTATTTTGAAAGAAAACCCAAGTGCTTAATATAGTCATTGTTTTGCTCATCAACTTCAACTAGCTTTTGTAGTTGAGGCAAAGAAACATTTCTTCACTTGTAGTACACAGATTGGTAAATGTTGTTGGATGATGGGTTAAACGGTGCAATCTTTTTTGAGAGAAACAAAACTTAAAATTCTTATAGTACTTAATGTTGGTGAAGTAATAAATGGATAGGGTCTCATTCAAGAAATTACTTTTAATCATTTTGGTGATACACATTGGGAGTTTCACTAAAGTTGTTTAATTAACTTTATTGTCATGTTTTTAACTAGAGTTGATGTTGAGATGATTGTTACTGATACAACAACTTTCAAAACAGGAGGTGATGCAAACATTTTATTGGAGTCGATATTAAAATTTGAATTTACATTTAATTTACATCTTATGAAAAAGATATTGAGAATTTCAAATGAATTATGGAAAGCATTACAAAGGAAAGATGAAGATATTGTCATACCATGAGATTTGTGAAATTATGTAAAGTACACTCCAAACCATGGGACATGATGGATGAGATTCTTTTTTTGAAATGGTTTGTTAATTTTGTGAAGCTCATAAGACCAGTGTTCCCAATATGGATGATATAATCATAATTCTAGGTCATTCATGGCGTGATATGGTGATAAATTTGTATTACTTTCATGTGGAAATGTTTTATGTCATCATTGATATGCAACTTCAAGAGTTGAATAATTGTTTTTATGAGGTAGGTAGTGACTCTCCTTAATTCATTTGTTGTTTTTGACAAGAACAAATTGATTCGATTATGTGAGTATTATTTGGTTAATTTTGACACGATGATATCTCGGAACTTGATGATCAAATTGATACATATATTCTTACATCCGTACTGGCAAAGATTTTGGAGGATTATAGGCCTTAGTTATCTTGTACAAAAGTTGGTTACGAAAAATAAATATGAAGTGTATCCATTAGTTGAGAGAGCATTTTTTGCAATGACTTATGTTAAGAATCGTCTGTGCAATCAAATCGAAGATCGCTGATTGAATGATAGTTTGATTACAAATATTAAGAATGATGTATTTGACAATATTGAAAATAGTATAATGAAAAAACGTTTGAAAACTTGTATAGAATAATTGTAATAAGATATCGAATACTTTTATGTTTTTCACAACTTTTTGCAAGTTATATTGTTTTCATATTGGAGATTAGTTGTTGAATGATAGTTTGATTACATATATTGAGTATGATGTATTTGACAATATTGAAAATATTGTAATTATGGAACGTTATCAAAGTATGAAAGCCCATTTTGCACTCCTATTTTAGAAAAAAATGAGAACGTTACATGTCCAATCCACTGATAATGCACATGACCTGTTATTGTACACAAACAGCTTTTTACCCCTCCAATCACTTTACTACCCTATACAGTGAACACTCCAACTATAGTGAGTCGTTGAAGGCAAATGGGGGTATTGCAAGAAAGTTAAAAATTGCACTAATCAATTCAAAATGCATGTCAGCGTGTAGACCTATGTTGGTAGAAAGAATGCATTTTGTTGGGTGAAAATGGGAACCATATAGGGGCTTAATAGAATATCTAATGTTTTTATGTTTTTCATAACTTTTTTGCATGTTTGATTGTGCCCTCTAACTCAAATTGTCTACATCTACCACTGTCTTTTACTATTCTTGGCATCTGTTTTAGGTTATTTTCTATCCAAGATTTTTCATCCAAAAATTGCATTTCAACCAATGTTTAGATTTGTGTAAATGCCTTTAAGAATGATTGGAATCTAAGCCTTCGCATACGACATGTTTTAACTGTAAGCTCTGTTCGTATTATACATTTTCATTGAAGTTAAATGGTTTTTTAATTTGCTTTATAATTTTTCTTGCAAATAAAAGAGTCGTTGTTGTGAAACAAACCACTAGATTGAAATGTTGAAATTATATGGCAAATAATAATGAAGTATATGATCAAACAAAAGAATAATAAAGACAAGAATATGGCAGAGAAATTAAGAGATTTTTTTGACTCAAGAATAAAGGAGAAAAGAGAAAATTAAAATTGCTCCTATAATTCTAATAATCTATTTTTTCACACTTATAAAATTGTATAGAAAAGCTTAGTATTTATAGGAAATATGTAGGGGATATCCAAACCCTCTTGGTAGATTTGTTGATGAAGTAAAATGTTAAAAAATCGAGTTCAAAATGAAATAAGAGAGGAAAAATAGAAAAAACGAAAACAGCGCGATAGCGTCTGGGCGCTGGGCTAGCGCCTGAGCGCTGGGGCTATTACCTAGGTGCTACAAGCTGGCGCCTAAGCGCTGCGTCTCGAGAAAATTTCTTCCAAAAGTGTTCCAAAGTGTTTTTCTCCATTCCGAACTCTTTTTCAAGTCCAATACCAATTTCCAACTCCCAATGGAAGTCCAAAATATAACTTCAACTTGACATAAGACTCCAATAGTATTACAAATTTGAATTCTTCATGACGTGCATGGCATTCAAAATAGAACATCAACTTGATATAGAACTCCAATATCATTTCAAATTTGAATTCTTCATGACGTGCACTTCAATTAGAATTCTTCAATAATTCAAACACTTTAACAAAAAAATTCGTGTCACACCCAAGTTCCAACAATCTCCACCTTGACACGAATTCCATTCAAGGAATGAACATGCTTCTTCAACAATAACCCAAAAATTAACTTCTCCAACAAAATACAATACTCCACATCCTCCAATGAATCCAAACACTACTCTTGTATAATTATCTCAGATTCCAAAAATCATAATGATTTGGAATTAACCAAAATGGGTTGTAACACACCCCAAAACAGAATCAATACCAAATGTTTTTACATAAGTCCCTTTACTAGATTCTATACCTTATACTCCACTTAAAGCATACTCAACAAAATCAGCATCCACATACCATTTTACATTAGGTCTGTCCCTAGCAATTGAATACAATGACACTGCAGGTGATGATGGCAAAGCGACATTACCCATATTTTTGAAACTTAACTGAGTTGTATTCTTCAAATCTGACCCTTTATAAGCTCCTAAATATATTGTACCAAAGTGAATGTCTACCACGGTATTGACTTTTCCAAATTCTGCACATCCATACAGGATATATAACTGAGATATTTTATGTCCCTCCAATATAATATGGGCACCCTTACAAACCTTCAAAACTCCACCTCCACCCCCACCAAAGAACTCATAACCTTTTGAATCTAGGATAGACAACGAGATGAGATTCTTCTTCAAATTTGAAACATGTCGAACCCGGCCAAGTGTTCTAATTGTCTCATCCAGTAGCTTCAATCTGACCGTACCAATTACAACAACCTGACAAAGTACGTTGTTTTCCATAATCACGACACCTTTGGAAATATTTTCATATGCAGCAAATAAGTGCTTATTAGGACACATATGAAATACACACGCTGAATCAAGAATTCAATCATCTTCCGGTTTAGACTCAATGTCAGGAATAGCTAAGAGATCTCCATCACTTACAATGTTCTCCACGAGGTCTACTTCACCTGAAGTATCTGAATATTTACTTGCAGCCATCCTTTCATTATTCTGTAATTTGTAGCAATCTTTCTTTAAGTACCCCTGCTTCTTGCAGTAGTTACAAATTTAATTACTGAATTTAGACTTCGGTCTGTCCCTTCCAAAACCACCATGAGTAACTTCCATCCCTGGCCTCAGAAACTAGATGCTTATCTTTTCTTTTCAATATAATGCATCATACACCTCATCTATGGTGAGAGTATCAAGAATATACAAGATCGTGTCTCTAAATGAAGAAATCGAAGTGGGCAACGAACATAATAGGATCAAGGCCAAATCTTCATCATACTCTACTTCCAAAGTTTTCAAATCAGCGACGATTTCCTTAAATACAGCCAAGTGATCTTCTAATGATCCTCTTTATGCCCTTCGATGAGAGTAAAAATGCTGCTTGAGGTTCAACTTACTTGTCAGACTTTTAGTCATGCACAATTGTTCCAACCTCAACCATAAAGCAACTGTTGAATTTTCCTTCAAAATGTCCTGAAGAATAGTAATTGATAGATGAAGATGAATGTGAGAAACTACATTCTTATCCTTCCGTAATATTTCCTCCGCGGTCAAAGTTGCGAACATCCTGCAATTCACAGCGATACATTATCCAAATCCAAATGTGCAAGTACTGCATGCATCTGAACCTACCATAGTGAAAATCTAGTACTTCGATCCAAAGTAGAATGTCATACTTCATGGAAGCCATCACGAATAAAAACCTCGAACAAATCAAACTTTGCGCTCTTGCGGAATTGTTGAACCTAGGCTCTGATACCAATTGTTGTGAAACAAACCACCGGATTGAGATGTTGAAGTTATATGGCAAATAATAATGAATTATATGATCAAACAAAAGAATAATAAAGACAAGAATATGGTAGAAGAATTAAGAGATTTTATTGACTCAAGAATAAAAGAGAAGAGAGAAATTTACAATGGATCATATAGTTTTAGTAATCTATTTTCTCACACTTATGAAATTATATAGAAAAGCCTAGTATTTATAGGGAACATGTATGTGACATTCAAACTCTGTTGGTAGAGTTGTTGAAGAAGTAAAATGCCAAAAAATCGAGCGAAATAGGAGAGAAAAATCGGAAAAACGATAACAACACAGTAGCATCTGGGCGCTGGGGCTAGCGCTTGGGCGCTACAAGCTATTGCCTAAGCGCTGCATCTCGAGCAAATTTCTTCCAAAAGCGTTACATAGTGTTTTTCTCCATTCCGAATTCTTTTTCAAATCCAATACCAATTTCCAACTTCCAATGGGTATCCAAAATAGAACTTCAACTTGACATAGGACTCCAATAGTATTCCAAATTTGAATTCTTCATGACGTGCAGTTCAATTAGAATTCTTCAATACTTCAAACACTTCAACAAAGGAATTTGGGTCACACATAAGTTCCAACAGTCGTGTAAGTGCAACTTTCTTCATTGGGTGAGTGTTCATGTTTAAAGACACTTGTTTGCAATTTTTTTTCCATTTCAACTTTTTAATTGATAGGTGATCGGATGCTTCTTGATCGAACCATTTCCAGAATTAACTTTAAATGAGCATACTGGCAAAATGCTGCTCGAAAATTATGAGTATGCAAGACATGCAAGGTGAGTATTGCCATAGTATTGTGAAGACATTTCTCGTATATTATTCTCCATGACATTTGATTAGGGCACATTATATTAAGTTTCTTTGTATCGGGTTTTTTAATTGCTTGAGACATTAAATGTCTTTTCAACTTTTATTGCCAGTACTAGTATTTCGCTCTTTCCTCTGTATGTAGATTCATCTTGTTACTATTTCTATTATATGCCTTATTTGTAGAAATGCTACCTTGAGAGTTTAGGGAGATATTAACAAGTGATTGGACTACTCAAATATATTTTGCTATTAAACAATTATTTGGGTTTTTTGATGTCTTCAATTTCCTCTCGAATTAGTTTGACACCTTATAGTTCCGAGTCCTTAAGCTGGGGTCAAGGTGTATTTGTATGGATGGCGCTTCTAGGAGATCAAGTTGAATCCCATGTTTTCTTTTGGTTTGTGCTTATTTACATTGTATATTTTTGGGGAGAACGTTCGATTCTACCTGACCAAAACTTGCCGAAGATTTCTGTTTACTTCTACATAATGTCTTAATAGAAACTTGTAGACGCCTAGACGGGTGTATCTCATTGAAATTTGACAAGCTCGCACTGGATATAATAAATCTTTGTCAATGTCATATGCTCTATATCTGATTCCAGGCTATTTTCATGGTTTCATAATTGCATTCAAGCCACAATCGAAGTTCAAAATTGAAGGAATTTCTAACTCTACTGCTGCCCTAAAAGTTGAATAGAAAAACACCTCAGTTAAGAGCGTCGACCAGAAAAATGCAGTATGCGATTGGCCCCAAAATCGAGAAGAGAAAATTACCATGGATGTCAAAATTTGGCTTCCTCCAAAATGGCTGGTAATACCACTTAAGGGCGGATAGACCGTCCACCCAGTTCCGCTACCCACTTCTACTGCAGTTACCAAAATATCACAGTTTTAAAGTATGTGCAAAATTTTAATTTTTGGACTTTTAATCCATCTAGATAAATTAAATACCTTACATACCTTCATTAAATGAGATTTGACAATGGATGAGAAATATGTACCAAAAATGTGTAAGGTGTCAGATTTGAAAAAAACAAAAAACCAAAATGCCCTAAACTTACTGCACCAAAAAAAAAAAAAATTAACCCCTCTCATTCGAACTATTTTCTTTCTCACTCCCCTAACATTAAATCGCTGGGAGTCGCCATTGCCGTTGAATACTGTTGCCCAAAAAGAAGAACTGACTCAACCACCCAAAAGTGAAGATAGCAACCCTTGTACTGACTCTCCCTCATTTGATTCCTCGGAACTCCTAAAAGCCGTCGACTACTGCCACCCGAATAGGAAGAAACCAACCCTAAACTCACTTCTCTCACTCATTCAATTTGATGGAAAAAGGAAGATACCCTAAAGTCGCTCCCCTAACCAAAATCTTTGTTCACTACCACCGCGAAATCATCCATTTCGTGGAAGATAAGGAAGCAGGCATCTTTGCATCGGAGGTAAGCAATTTTTGTGCAATGCCTATCAATTATTTTTGAAGTCTTACTATTCGAAATGTTGTGCATTTGGGAAAAAATGATTTGCATCGATTTTGGTACCAAATTAATTGAAGTCGTTGTGGTTATCTTTTATTACTGTGTATATGAGAACATAGTTAGAGGAAAAAGGGATGGAGAAGGGTGAAATAGAGCATTAAGGGATGTAATTTAGGATTTGAAGTTGTGTTAACTAGGGATTTCAAACACTTTGGAAAACTATTACTCATTTACAGTTGAAGAAAATGTTTCTATTCAAGTACATAATCTACGAATTAGTGATTGGTTTGAATCAGATTTTGGATCACTCTATATTAATTGATTGGCTCCATTATGTTGTCTATAACCTAAATCAGTAGTTCAATTTTTTTGTACACGAAGGATTGATTATTTTTCTTTGTGGGAAAGACATTGGCAGTCTTCAATGGTTTGAAATATATAATTGTATACAATCAAGAAATGGAGTGCTCAATTAGAGCGTGAGGGAAATTTGTGAAGACTCAAGTATAATACAGTCAAGCATAAATGGGTTGCTCCCTTAGGTAGAAAGACTAGATGGCATTCAGTTGTTTGTAAATCACCGAGATGTAGGTTAGGAATATGACTCTATTAATTGGTGAATTAGTTTTGAGTTTATCCATCTTTATTAAGTTTTTATCATCCAATTTAGAGAATTAACACCTTGGCCATACAAATGTTTCCATATTGAGCAATCCCACCTCAATAGGTTTGTACCAATTGAGCTGTTATTTCAAATGCATGAAGCAATACAAAATAGTGCTGGCAATTTCAGGGTCTATAATGCAAATAGAAACATTGGTCGCAGATTTTTATGTATGGATTTTTATCACATTTTCCTTTGTATTTGGTCTTTTGTGATTTGAAAGAATCATCGCGTTCTCCCGAAAATAGATTGTTACAAGCCATACTTGGCATTGAAGTATCTACTTCAAAAGAAACTTTGTATTTTAAATGACCTGGTGTTGATCATGAAGGACCATTTCCAACAGTTCAGCTCAGTAAATCTCAATAGATGGGTGAAATATAGTTAGGTGAACTGTGGTTCTCGACATTTAGCTGTAATTATTCTCGGCATTTGGGTAACATCTAGATACGCTAACTGCAGTTCCCGTCATTTAGTCACAATCATTCTCGGCAGATGGCTTCAATGTGAAATAATGAATATGATCATTTTCAGATATTTTTGCTATGAATTTGGCTTGTCTTGGGTAATGAGGACGAAGTTTGTAACTAATGGAATGGATTTGGATTCATGTATCAAATAGACTCTTAATCGAATGTATAAAAATGAAATTATAATTTTTGTATGATCTCTTATTTTAAAATCTAAGTATAGGTGATCTTGCATCTTGATGTTATTGTGCTTCCTCTACGTATTTCTTTATCGGTGTTAAGGGGTTTTAATGAGAATATACAAATATGATGAGTCTCATATTGTAACATTTTGAGACCTTCTATGAGTAATTGGCCGAGTCTCCTCTGGTTATAAAATCTATGTTTGTCACATATAATTGATATGTTTTATTTGATGACACCTAGTTAATGTTAGTGGATTTACTTTATTAAAACAATTGCAATGCAAATGGTTTTCCCTATGAGGCCATGTGCTAAAATCCAAAATATGGCACAATTAGCCTAAGTAGTGAAATTTTGTCATATGTTGAATCCAGATTTTAGTGGCTTTTCTACTCTAATAGGGTGGTTCACTATTAGGTTAAGTGGGAGATGAATATATGTTCTTTATTTAAGTAAGCTCTGTTTGAGATGTTTTAAGTTCCAAGAGCATCAACACAATCTGTTAAATGAGAAAAAGATTACTTGAGTTGAAATTGAGATCAAAATTGCATGTATCAGTTGTGTGTGTTACAATTAAGACATGCATGTGTACTATGTAGAAGTAATTAGTAATGTATGTTTAAGTTGCTTGTATAAGTTGTTTTACATAGTTCTATAATATAATTAGAAATTGTCTATCTTTAGATGTTACGTGACAATATTGTCATGCACATGCGATATCACGTTGTGTCTCTTGTGCATCAGGGTGAAAATCTTTACTACATGCTTGACATATATGTGTTTTTAATGGTTAAGCTTCCAACATTACGATGATTGACTTGTGGAAAGAAAATATTTGACATGCATGTTATCATTTACATGGTTCGATCCGTCTCATAACAAAAGACGTGGATAACTAGTGTTAAATTTTTATGGGGGTCAAACTGGAAATAATCTTGCTTTCACTTGCTAGTCTATATGAGTAATTATGCATTCAGGTAGAAATCTTGTGTACATACTTCACATATATGTGGTTTTAATGCTTCTCTCTGCTTCAATATGGAGTAAGTAGCCCTTCAATAATATCTACTTACTTTGAGGTCAAAAGTAGATTTCTCAACAGTTAAATTTAGTAGCGAAATATCATCACCGTGAACAGTAGTTTCCGATAGTTCACCGTAGTAATTCTCGACAGGTGGGAGAATCTCGACAGATAAAGTATTGAGACCCGAAAGTTCTTCTCAATTTTTCTCGACACATGACAGTTTTACATGTCGAACATTGCTCTATCCGAGTGTAATATGTGCACATTAACATATACGAAATATTGTGCACCTCAATTTTTTCATTTGTTTTCATGCAGTTGTAATATATTGTTTTATGTGTTCTGATTTTCGTACTACTATAGATATTCATTTTATTTCCTTATATGATGTTCGTATCATTTCGTTAAATTGTGTTTCGTAATTTGTTGTTGTACCACGGCATCAACATGTACCACATATCACGATCCGACATTTTTTTCATTTCCTTATTGTACCTTACAGAAGAGATGGATTTTGAATTCCTGATTTAGGAAAATGCACGGTTACGGGCCCGCATTTCGCAGCGAAACAACCTAAAGTACGTAAAAAGGGTCATGGACCATTGCATGAGCGGCAGTGCCAAGAATACCACAATTCATGCCTCGATTTTCTTGCCGAGGTTGCAGACATCCAATTCTCTACCCAACTAATCCAACAACTCGCCTTCAGATCCATAGGGACTGATAAGGTCAATGAATTATGGTTCAATGTGCAAGGCCACTTTACTCAGTTTGGACTGCAAGAGTATGCAGTCGTGATGGGATTAAGATGTAGTCTCCCTCCGGAGGGCGATCAGTTTACTTGAGTCATGGAAAAAAGGAGACTGAAGCAGAAATACTTCAAATCACTAGACAAGATTTCATGCGCCCAACTTGAGAAGACCTTTCTCCTATCGTCGACGCCCCGGGCTTATCGGTAAAAGCTTGGGCTTGCTATCATTGTCGAAAGAGTATTCTACGCTCCGGATAATAATGTGGGTATATGTGCGTCGACATTATCAATCGTTGACGACTTTGACTTATTTTTTTCCTACCCCTGGGGTAGAGTTGGATACACTCGTCTGTTGAGGGGTTTTCGAGGTGGCTAGGCACTGAAATTTCGTGATGCCAGGAGAAAGAAGGAGAAGGAGATCAGCTATATAGTTCATGGTTTCCCCCATCTCCCTGGAAGTACGAGCCATTATTTATTTTAAATATTTTATTCTGTTATCTCGATGCACATATGTTGTCATGCTCATGCAATGTCACTTGATAATGCATTTCAGCTGCACAGATATGGGTGTTCGAAGCGGTACCGAAAATTGGAGAACGGTTTGCTCAATAGCTTGGGGAATAATTGCCAAGGCTTCTTCGCTGGACGGCTACAAAACAACCTCAACATCGTACGTACGATGTGTTCTTCACGAACACACGGGTACTCTTTCAGGTTGAACATACCCATACTCATTATTCTTGCTATTGCATACAATACTTTTTCATTGACATCATTCCTGTGTTTACAACTGCACGTACATGCCACGACGCACCCCATCCAAGCCGAGCGTGCCCAACCACATATCTCCACTCTTGTACCGTTTCAAGATAGTAACATGCCCACTTTGGACGACATTGACCGAAACATTGTCCCTCCACAGTGTGCCGCAAATGCATTGGGCAGTAAAGGTCATAACCATTCATCTACGGGGAAAGTCGATGAATATGATGAGCAGTCTGGTGCGGATGACCTCAGGGGTCGTCGGCTAGTGATCGTGGTGAGTCCAGTTCTGATCACAGTGAAGATAGAGATGAGGACAAGTCCAGCGATGGAGAGAGTGGATACAGCGCCGCTGAGCATACTCGCGACGGGTATATGGGTGTGTTTTCCACTCCGCACACGGTAATACATACTTGTCATGAGAGTGCACCATCGACATTTCGAGACAAAGTGCCACTTCTACAGCAAACCTAACGAGAGACGATGTCGAGGAAATGTTGTTGGATCAATGAATCCTCATGGAAATGCACCTCCGGACCGTTAAACTTGAAAACAACGAGCACGTGAGCGTCGAATTTACAAGATCGAGGAAGTTTATATCTACAGTCGTGCCCTCATCCGTAAGTGTATGATGTCCACAACAAGCCCACAGATTCAGGAACTTCACCGCAAGGTATGTGTGTTATTTGTTTATAAGTTAAGATTACTAAGTGTAACGTGATTTCAGAAATTCCTATACTACATTCACTGACATGCTTTCAGTACTATTTTTGTAACATGGAAACACATGGAGGAGCCATCGACCCAGACCCGAATGATCATGACAGGACATTGCCCAGTGCGAGCCAGGAGGAGACTAGTAATTGCATTGATTATGAGGAACTTTTTTTTTTCATCTCATCTGATCGCGTTCTACATTTTGCTAATATTGAACTCCTTCATATCAACCCAAATCTTGTGAAATAGATAGAGGAGGCATCCACACGTTCCTAGATGGAAGAGGCATCCACCCGTTCCCGAATTACTATGGGAGTCCGTCGAGTACCGACCTGCAAGATGTGAACAATATGTGCGTTTGCTATGAGGAAATATGTCGTTTCATATTGTAGTACCCTCTCTGGAGCTCGTACTGTATTGTGGACATAATTATTTTTATGTTTTCAAGTAGCTGGAGGAGGGATGGATCCCAAAGTGCCGTGCCCGGACAACGTCGAAGTTTTTTCCACTCATGTTGCGATGACGGTAGCCGGTAAGTTTTGTCTTGCACAAGTTTTAATGGTGTGTACACTTGCAAGCTATTAATGACTGTCTTGTCCTCAACTTCTACAGACGGTAATGAATTGACTGACAATGCCGTAGGTACAAGTACACTTCCCACGTCCACCACGTGCTCCATCCAAAGGTAAGTTCCCGAAGCTAACTCCAACATATTTGTGTTATGTAGGAGAGTGTATAGCTCGATAGGTTCATGTTTTAGTACATTATGCTATTTCGGGGGCTCGACTAAGTAATTTGGCCCATCGTACTTTTACATAGGCACTGTCTATAAATTGCCAGTTGAGGCCACCATACCTGATGAAGGTGCCGATGTTGGTCACACCAAGAGACGGCGATCGACACGACTTCGACTGCCTGCAGCATCTACCAGGACTTCGTACACTAGAGGAGGAAGGAAAAGATCAAAGAAATTTGTGAGTCAATCATGTGTTAACGTACTATGAATGAGTCAATATTTGATAGTGCACTTGCGATATGTTCTATTTACAACCTAAGTTAGGTGACCACATGTATCCAATATATGTTGCGATTTGAAAATGTAAATTTGTGTGTCCCTTTGGTCCACACTGAATTAGGTTATAACTGAAAACATTTAATAATTTGCAGGTTTAAAAATGATGATGATGATCTTAAATTTGAACTACTCATCACATGCATCACTTGCTTGCTCCACCATTTAAGCATAAGTGAAGTAAAGAAAACCTCTTAGGAGACTTATGTAGTATTAGCAGTAGTGGTTGAGTAATACACTAAACTGTGTGCAGTAGCATCATTAGCAAAGCTTGGTGGTGATGCCAAAAAGTAGTGTGATGTTTTTTGTTCTTTTCATACAGTTTAATTTTTCGACATGTGCACCTTTCGGCAAAGTTAGGTCATTTGAAAAAGATGTATTGTGAATAGATTAGAGTAGGTTAGATGAGATGGAAAATGCTAGAGAGATTCTATATGATCCAAAAATGACTACCAAGTTAAAAGGAGAATTCAATGAAGCAACTAGACTTGTGGTATGCTATGGTCATATTAAACAAAAAATTGAATCCTCGAGATTTGAAACACTTACCTACGTCCTTCAAATGGGAAATTTCACTCCAAATTTTGCATCTGTTGTTTTCAGGATGACAACATGAAAGAAGATGAACAGAATAGAGAAACAGAAAGCAGGCATTCTCAAGGACCAAAGTTGCAGCTTTATGTGCAACTTCACAAGTCTTTCATTACCCCTAGCAATTTGTCAAGGTAAAAATTTAGTTTCAGTAAGTTTGCTTTGAGTTGGAAAACTGAATTTGAATTAGTAATCCTGTAAAATGAAGACATTTTTTTATGTTATGTGTAAGCAAGGCTTGGTGGTGATGCTAAAAAGTTGTCTTGATGAATGTTATTTTAACTCAGCAACGTTAGAATTGTCCCATTTCATTTTCTTTCACTTAGCTTCAGTCTTTCAATTATATTTCACTTTTAATATTATATATATACAAACTTGTTTTATATAATTATTTCTTTATATGAGTGATATTAGTACGACTACAATTTTTGAAAGTTTGTGAAACAATATGTATTAAAATTAATAATTCAATACAGTTGTAAATCTCCAATTGGGTCTTCACATGGATAAACATTGTTGGAAAACATTCATGTATAATCTTCTCGTTAGTTGCTTAAATTTCATGTACTGTAAACTTAGGAATTATGTAAGAGTAATAGGAAAATTGTTATAATGATGTCGAATGTAGATTTAGGGTCCATGGATCCTTCAACTGTGACTCAAACATTTTTATATGTACGACAAAATGTTGCACATGTTATCCATGTTGTCTAAAGTTTGGGTACTATTTTGTGGTTGGATTACGAAGACATGCAGTGAATAAATATGTTCACAAATCCTCATCGAACACTTCAGTTGATGTATATTTTTGTGAGTCATAGTTCCTTGCTTATTGGTACATCAATTTGTTGAAGTATGTAAAAATCCCATAGGACAATACTAACTTTTAGCATACAAAGGTAATGAGAATTGATTACCAATAACTACATGCATGATTTTTGAAGAGAAAATAGTACGCACTCATTAGATTTACAATTGTCATAAATTACGTACAAAGTTTGTCATAACGGTACAATTAGACCTTGAAGAAACACACCAATGGGTTGTCAAATTAAGTTTGAGATGTGATTTGGTGGTTGCGTAGTAACTCACCATAGTTGCTTCCTTCAAAGAAGTATATTATAAATAGCATGGCATCACTAAATAATTGAGTTACATATGAAAACTTCATAAGCTTTGTCACTCTGTCTACTACTCGGATACAAAAACAGTTTCACCCATCGCATTTGCATGCTACTAACGACTTTGTCCACGGGAAGCAACGAACCGTTCAACCTGAATGATCCTTTGCCAATACCCGATTTGTCCCGTTATGTCCCATCATAATTTTTTCGGACGATGAGGATGTCAACCCTCCGAATGGTAGGAGAGCCGTTTTCCCTATTTTTTTTCCCAACCTTGACGAAGTTGCAAGTAAAGCATTGCAGTCACCGAATAGTGTGCTCGATGAGGGGTTCCAGTACATGGTTCGGTACGAAGATGAATATGATGATGATGAGTGGTTGGCGAACGTTGTACTTCCTGAGATAATTGTCATAAGTTCGGATGATTATGATGAAGACAGTGGGGAGAAAGTTCAAACGTCGACAACGAATGAGATGGGAGGTAGTTGCATATTGTTGTGTACAAATGAATAATTGTCAAGTTCTTTTGTATTCACTTTTGTTAGGGATGATTTTAGTAACAGTCTTTACCAAAGAGTCAGTAATAACATGTCCCTTATGCCTCGTATGTGTAGTTACTGTTTGTAGTCTATGCCAACTGTCAAGAACGACATAAATAATCTGTCGAAAATGACAGATGAACTGTCGGGATGTCATGCAGTATTATGTCAATGAATCCGTATTTTAGTTGTGAATGGAAACATGTCTACTACTGTCTACAAACGATAATAGATTTCGAATGATAATGTAATTTTGAATAATAATATAAGTTAGAAATAATAATGTAAGTTCAAAACAATAATATGCGAACATAACAAGCAATAACTTCTACAAACAATAATAAAAAGAAAACGATAACATAACTTCAGATTGTACAACGCCATTGGGAAAAATTTAACATACTAATTCAGCGACTTCAGGAGATAATGCCTATTTACATCGGTTGTGTTACGGCCGGGTACGAATATGTTGTTCGGTTATGACAAACTCTACCGCATCGAGTGTATTTCCTGAGTCAAGTGCTAGACTCATATCTGGATCGCTTACGTCATGTGGGGGGTCTACTTGGAGGACAACACACAACGGGTGGCAAAATAGGATTACTTATAATTTCGTTCGGAACAACCCAGTCCACTTCCTGCGTAACGAGATATATTGCTTTGCTAAAGCACCCTTCCAGTATTCTGATGTGTAGTAAGGGGAGCATAGATCGTATAATGACCTACCTCTCAAGTAAGTGGCATGAGTTGCATGAACACAAGGCATACAATTTAGCTGGAACTCACGATAGGTGCACGTGTTTTCAAAAAAGTCTACCATGTCCGTGTCATTGGATATTCCAACCTGTGTTAAGCTGTATGTCAATGCATGAGCTCGAAGCCTAGTACCGGCTTCGAATGTTGTCCATAACTCGATCTCCATCCTCGATGACAGTACAGTACTGCATGTAGTTGCATGGGTTCGACGTTCATTAAACCACCTTTGCATAGTACTCTAAATGTGTTCGACCAAGCACGTTATCGGTAACGAACGGGCGTGTCTTAACATTGAGTTCAAAGATTCTACGTTGTTGTTTGTCATAATGTTGTTCGATGACAGTACAGTACTGCATGTAGTTGCATGGGTTCGACGTTCATTAAACCACCTTTGCATAGTACTCTAAATGTGTTCGACCAAGCACGTTATCGGTAACGAACGGGCGTGTCTTAACATTGAGTTCAGAGATTCTATGTTGTTGTTTGTCATAATGTTGTACCGCTGGCCAACGAATAGTGCTCGTGACCAAAATGAAAAACCTGCTCACTCCAAGTACTCATACGATCTTGCACTTACCCTACGAATCTTTCCCATAAGTCTTTCAAACTCTTCAATCCGATAAGTTGTAGTAGCTCATTTAAATATAAATATTGAACTACCGTTGTTGTACCGCTGTAATAAGTTCTTTTCCATATGCTACATACAACAACCATGGTGAGACAACGGAAATAAATGAGTAATGGCTTTCTCAATGCTGATTTTCCTGTCTGAAACAAATACGAGTTCATCTGAATAGCCAATAAGATCTTTCAAATTTAACAGAAACCACATCCAGGGTTTATTTGTTTCCGCATCCACGATCCCCCATGCTAAGGGATAAATCTGTTTGTTGGCATCTTGGGCAGTTGTCAGTAGAAGATTACCTTTGTATGGACTTTTCAAGTGACTACCGTCAACACAAATAACGGGCCTCATGTATGTAACCACGAATGCCTGTACTGAAAGCTAGGAAGAAGTAATTGAACTTATTATGATAATCAACTTCGATGTGGGTTACCATCCCCGGGCTACCCTCTCTTAGAACGTGACAGTATGTTTTTGAAAACTATCCACCGGTGTAACATGTAGCAAATGTAAAGCAGCCACATTCTCCCTACGTGCTTTGCTATAACTGATTTTGACATCAAACTCACGTTCCATGTCACGTGCAATAGCAGTAGGATCATATGATCGGTATGGATTATCCAATGTTCTCAAAATATTCTCGGCAATAACAGAACTAGTGGCATGTCGATGTGCATTGCAACGAAAATCTAAGGTACATGTGTGCACATTGTTGAATTTACGGATCATGAAGACTACAGAATTTTTCACAGTCGAAGCACGTAACATCCACGTGCAATTATCGTCAGCGCATAAAACAGTTAACATTTTCATGCTTGACCTGCCGACCTTAAATTGGAACTTTTCTTGCAAAGCAAGTACACAAATTCTCGAGTACAACTCTTTCTTACTAAAGAATATTTGCCATTTGGCAAGATCGAATGTATTCACTCTGGTAATCCATTCATATATGTCCGAAGTCCTGGACTGTAAGGACATTTGCTCATCAACGTTGGCAATGTTAGCAGCCTCTGTACCATGTAATGGGTTATCCAAGTTCTCATCTAAAGGTACAGTCCTACTATCAAAAATTGGAACTTCAGATGCATTATTGTTTAAGACACTATGCTGATGATTGAGCTCCTCATGTTGTACATTTTGGTGAACATCGGCTACGGCAAACGAACGATCTGGACAATTTGTATCCTTCCCCATGCTGACACTTGGGAGCTCAATTTTCGAAACAGTAACTCAAATGGCAGTTTCATTATGAACTGATATGTACCAATTTAAGTCTTCATCTTCGCGTATTTCGGTCGGAGGTATATTCAAGTTCTCGACTTTGAATTTCAATTCAATTTTAGTACGGGGATCAAGAATACCAAGTTTGTTCTTTAATCGTAGCACAAGTCCGATTAGGGTAATACTTGTCGTTACTAAAATGGAAGTGATTTTGTCCCCTCTCACTTCCATTCGTCGTCCATATGAACAAATTGTCCCCCATACGACATGATGAATCTCAAATGATTACTCATACCTGAAATGTTGGGATTGCAACGGTAAGAATTTCGCACAATAAATATGTCTACATTTAATAATATGATTGTGAAACTTTCGAATATTGAAATCCATGGTGTAGCAGAAGGTGAAATCAAGAATGTATCAACAATTTTCAAGTGTCGAATTCGACAGTTAAATTGTATATCCCGACGTTCAGAAATGTCGGGTTCGACAGTTCATAAATGTCGGGTTCGATAGTTCACGTGTCTAAACCGACTGTTTCAACAGAACTATTCGACAGATGAACTATAAGAACTGCCGAAAAAGTTGAAAACATGTATTGGTACATTTGAAAAAATTATTGAAAATATTACTGATGATAATCAATTCTCAACTACAATATGAAAACATCTTCTCATTAATAAATAACTCAATACTTTATTAAATATGGAATCCTTCATTTTTGTAAAGGATATTAATATTTTTATCCTTCAAAAATATTTTAAAAACCAAACAAATCAATGAATAATAGTTTCAAAAATTTCTCTCATTTCATTCACCATATTTTATTTAGCATCTAAAAAATAATAATTTATAAGATAACATTATAAACAATTTGTAATGGCTAACCTCTCAAAATGGATGATGAATTTAATAGTAATGTGTTATTGATCAAGGAATGAAGAAGATGAAAAAAAAGTTAGGGTTTGTTAATGGAAAGAAGATGTGTGGTTATGTTAATATTTCAAATTCTTTTGTTTTTTTTTTTACAAAATTCATATTACTCAATATAATATACATATAAACAATTTTTATAATATTTAAATTAAATCAGCACATCATAACATTAATTACATTCAAATCAAATATTAAATGCTCCTAAAAAAGTGTTATTAAGGGTAATTTGGACATTGTATAAAAAAAGTGACATTTTTTCTCACAAAAAAGTAAAAATGAAATTTTTTTTTTTTTTAAGTTTCAAATTTAGTGATGCTTATGAAAATTTAGTGACATTTATGAAAATTTCCCAACCGAGAAATGGTGAATATCAGCCAACTGCACTAACTTCATCAACTTAGACGAGAGTGAGTGGGTTAAAGTCACCTTCAGTGGTGACACATAAGGAATTTGGACTGGCAAAAGTTCTTGTAGACAATAAGAAATTTGGTGCAAGAAAAGAAAAAAAAAAAAACTTTTATTCCAACCCCAAGAGGCTAGTACCTATAAATTTCCCGATAGAATGAGTATTTAACAAAGCAAGTTTGTTGGGTTGGTCAAGGCCCTTATGGAATTGACAAAGGGAAGAGAAATTAAATTGTTGAAAAATAACAGTAGTAAAAAGGAAATATTACATAAACATTACAAACCACGAAAATCATAGAGGTTTGAACTTAAAACCATAAAATGAAATAATGAAAACAGAAACCAACTACAGTACTCGACCCTAATCATCAAATTATTTTTTCTCTCGTTTAGTTTTGTTCTTATTTTTAATTCATGAAATCTTTCTTGGGACATTACTTTGCCATCATCACTTTGACAAACTCTTCATAATTGATTTGTCCATCACCATCAACATCAGCTTCCCTAATCATCTCGTCTACTTCCTCGTCTGTCAGCTTCTCACCAAGATTGGTCATCACATGGCGCAGCTCAGCAGCAGAGATGAAACCATTCTGATCCTTGTCAAAAACACGGAAAGCCTCTTTAAGCTCCTCCTCAGAATCGGTATCCTTCATTTTCCTGGCCATAAGATTCAAAAACTCCGGGAAGTCAATGGTTCCATTACCATCGGCATCAACCTCGTTTATCATGTCCTGAAGCTCGGCCTCAGTCGGATTCTGCCCCAAGGATCTCATTACAGTACCGAGCTCCTTGGTCGTGATGCAACCTGAAAATTAACATTCCTTAAAAGTTATCACAAATATAAGGTCTTAATGATCCAAGTACTAATTTAGATCAAAGAAAGGTACAAATTCTAGAGAAATAGATCTGATACAGAAACAAAACACCCATACTCAATATACACAGATATAACAACAGAAAGAAAGATAGGAAAATAACGAACCATCGCCGTCTTTGTCGAATAGGCTGAAGGCCTCCTTGAACTCAGAGATCTGATCATCTGTCAACTGATCTGCCATTTCTTCTACTTAAAAATCTTTTCTTTTATCGCCCTTGAACAATTTCACTTAGTTTTTTAGAAAAAATGAGGTGGGCTCTCTCTCTTGACAAAAGAAGTCAGCCTTGTACAGCTACACGGAATATATGTCTGTATATATAGAGAGGGATACACAGAGATAGATTTTTCAAACAAGAATGGTAAAATGATAAAAATTAGGCAATTTAATCAAAATATTTGTCTTTGTCGTGTCGCGTGCGTGTACGTACGGTATGTAATAAAAACTCATGATGTGGCGTTTTACACGGGACATGATCGGTTTATCTATTTTTGTGCCCCCGAATTTAGTGGTTTGCCCTTCTTTTATCTCTCCCCTTTCTTTTCTTTCATTTTTTTTATTGAAAAAATTTTAATCACGGTGCCAAATCTTTCATTTCATTGTAAACTTTATCTTAACTTTTTATTTGTGTCATCCACAACATCAAACCTTAAAACAACTTGCACCAGAAGTCTAAATTGGCGAAATCGTTAGTTGACCAAAAATAAAAAATCTGACCAATTGTTGACTAATTTTTAAAAAGCAAATGGATAACTTTATATTTTTTATATAAAAAAATAATCATCTTTTTCTTCATCTACTTCACACATACCCATCTCTATTGTCATCTCCTCCACCGCCACACACTCCCAACGTCGGGCCAAAGCAGACTGATCTGTCGGAATGATTTTTGTTCATAGCGAGGCGCAACTTGTAGCAATTTCAGCACTTCTGTTGCTGTGTTGTATGTATTTTGCCCTCACCTTTTTCAATATATTGAGCACCCACTCGTATCTGACTAATTTTAACTTTCGTGCTCCTTTTTTGGGTGTAGAAATTTACCGAGCCTGAAATTCAGGGAAGGGGGGGAGAAATTTCGCCGACCATTAGAGATTTGAAGAATCTGCAATCTCTGTATGTTTTCTGCAAAAAAATCTCTTATTTAGTATTTTTACAGTAGTTCCATAACTAGATGTTAGATGTTTAAAAAAAATCTCCTAGATCAACATACTGGCCAAATTGGTGCTTGATTATTTAATATTGTTTGCTAAACTTCGTGAATACATCTTGTTAACTTTTGTTTCCTTTATTTTGTATTTGGTGGGTATGTGTCGCGCTCATATAGATGGGCTCTTTGATGTTTGGAGAGGTGGCGTTGGAGATTGGTAGCTGAAGAACAGTGGCAAAGGTAGGTGTTGTGGTGTCGACATTTTGTGGGGTGGGTGGGGTTTTTTTAGTTTTTTTTTTTAATATAAAAAATGTAAAGTTACTCATTTTCCATTTAAAAATTAATCAACAATTGGTCAGACTTTTGATTGTTGGTCAACTAGCGGTTAAGCTAACAGTTTCTCTTAATTTGAACTTTTGGTGCGAGTTGTTTAAATATTTGGTATCCTGGGCGGCACAAATGAAATATGGGCAAATTCTACATAAAGGTGAAATATTTGGTATCGTAGCTGCAATTTTCTTTTTTTATTTTAATTAAAACAGAGATGTAAAAGGAATTGAACCGTCTTGCTCGAAACAAGCTTGAGCTGAGTTTCAAAGAAGCTTGTTCTCGCAAGTCACTTTTAAGTTTTTCCTTATTTTTATGTATAATTTAACAAAATTTAGAAAAATAAAAATATTGAACCTAGTTTAGGAATGTGTATTTCTTTTCAAAACTATTGGAACTAGACATGTTTAATTTATTCAATTATATACTAGTATTTTACCCTATTCGACATCATAGAAATGATACATGCACTATTTTATTTTATTTTTTTGATTTTAGATGTACACACGAAATTTAATTCAATTCCATTATTATTTTTTGTAATATCTCAATTGTATTGATTGTTGAGCTAATTTATATAAATTGACATGTATTAATACATATTCATAATAGTTCATACTCTTGTGGTGTTAAACAAAAAGCACACAAGCAAAACAAAATAATTGTATCCAATAATTAATATTTTAAACAAATTCTCTTTAAATCAAGGTCTAACTTAAATGATAAGCAAAACTTTATCATGTCAAGGAACGGAGTTTGAATCCCATTTTGGGGTAGAATGAATGTTTAAAAAAAAAAAAAAGATTGTGTTACACGTACATCATAACTTACAGATTGGTGTACATACACATGATGTGATGAAATATGATTGGATAAAAAAATTTCAACTAAATAAATAAAAAAACTTCCTTGCCCTCTCTTGACACTTTATTTATCTGTAAAACTTTCTATAATTCCTCATATATAAATAGAATTATTCAAAAAATGCTAACATTTTAGTTACATTTGTAAAAAAATAAAAAATTAGTACGATATTAATTCCTTTATTCATTAAAAAAAATTAAATTAAATTGGAAATCTTTTATACCTTTTTTTTTCCTTCTTTATCAAGGTTGGAAATGTAAATATGAAATATTGAAGAATAATCACCACTACTAATTGGATTTTTCATTTTTTTGCGTTCGTGTCCCACGAGTGACGGAAAGGTAGTTTTACGCGGCTCTCACGCGGTATTCTTGACGTTTACTACTGCCACGTAGGATCAATAATGATTATCTGTTCTTGTCACGGGTTGGCCAAATCTTATGGATTCGGGTAACGGACCATGGGTTGTCCGAATCAAATATGTTCTATCAACGGGTAAAGTTTGAATTTGGACCTGATACCTATGGGCTGGGATAGGCTGGGCTTGATTGTATAGAAAGGCTGGAGACCAAGGCATGATCCGACTCTCTCCAAAATGATCCAGCCCAGATTTACATTTTATCGAAATTGTGTTTTAAATTTATTCGATAATAAGCTAACTTTAATCTATTTAAGACATTTGGTATGTGAGTGACAGTAGGAGAGCAGTTTTGCATATGAGATTTTGCCAATAATATATTTTGTATGCAATAAGAAAATGCCACCATTAAAATATTTCACTTTAATGTCTAAAAATAATTGAGGTGACCTAAATTTTTAAGAGCGAATTGTAAGCCAAGTGTATGAATAATTTATTGAATGGCAGAAAAAATTGATTATTAATAATAACATCATCAACATATACTAGAATAATAAAATAAAATCATGATTAATTTCAAGATAAATAGTAAAGAGTCAACATTATTGCACTGAAATCTAAGAGTAAAAAGAGATTGGAAAAGACAAACAAACCAAGAGTGAGGGGCTTGTTTAATTCCTAGATAGAGCGACAAAGTTTGCAAATGTAATATGAAAATTTTTTTATCAATGAAGTAAGGAGGTTGTTCCATATATTTAGTTTCTTTGAAGTATGAACAGAGCCAGACCTCAGATAAGACTCAGAAAGTCGCCGCCTTAGGCCTAAATTTTTAGGGAGCCCAAAAAAATTTATGATTTATTCAACCTATAATTGCATTTCATCTCTCAATCTTTCATCTCTACTCTGGCCATCGACTGAAAACCGTAGAAAAAACACATTTTTTGGTAAAAGGAGGGTGGTACATCCAATATTTTATTAATATGCCCTCACTTATAGTAAAGAAATACTGTAATTTTATGAGAAAATAATGAAAATAGTAATTAAGGAAGTACTACATTCCTTAAAAAGAAAATAAATAATAAGGGATAAATGTAAATTTGTAAAAAAGGAAGTATTACTTCCTTTACAATAAGAACTAATGTAAGTAAAGACAAAAGCAAGAATAAAAAATGAAAAAATCATACTCTAATGCTAGGCAGTCTATGTCTATCAATCTGTACAAGTACTCTAATATGTCGTGGTAGGTTAGCAGCTCCATATATCTGATATCGCCGATGATCTCAATCCTCTGCAGCAAGATTATCTGCAACCTGATCCCCCTTTCTGTGGATGTGGGAAACTGTGTCTCTTTCAAATGAGACGATGTCTATGTCTCTTTCGAATGTGACGATGTCTGTGGTCTATTTGAGTATACACTGAATAGCCCATGGTCCTCCTCCTCTAGTGATGAAGTGAATAACCACAATAGAATCTGACTCAATCTAAATATCTGAAAGATCGAGCCATCTAGCTAGTAAAATCCCATCCCATCAAGAATAGCTCTGAGCTCTATCTCTAATATCATGCACGGTCTATACTAAGCTGAAAAAGCCTCGATACAGTGTCCTGCGTGATCTCTGATGATGCCTCCTCCGCTAGCAATATCATCCTTAATGCATCCATCGTTATTGATGTTGATAGATCCAATTGATGGAGTGCACCACCAAACCAAAACAGGAGGAGATATGGAGGGGGAATCGAAGAAATACCAAAGATGGGTACAAGTATTAGATCATCTCTCCAATGTACAACTCGAAATAGTTCTCCAATATGAAGAAAAGAGATCATGCAATAGACCCTCCATATGATACGCTTGGCCAGCATGCGGATCCCCTATGCTCCGCATCATTCCTCTTGGTCCATAGAAACCAAAATACCAGTAGAGAAATGATAGTGCGAATGTGACCACAGCAAACATACTGTCTAGAATATCTTCATCTCTGGAACCTCTGTCTAACTCCCTCTCCTGAATTCATACGTATCTGAAAATGTTCCCAAAATGTTGCCATACCTGATTGGAGATGTTACTGCCTGTGAAATATGACTTATAGTCTCGATCTCAAAAAAACACTAGTAGCGGAAAGCTAATGACGTCCAACTTTCCTCTGAATAACCACATCTATTGGAATGAGATCCTCTCATAGTCTCCAGCAGAAAAATGAAACAGTGATGGACAAAATGGAGCTCTACAGTAATCCATATAAATCCTAATACTGAAGTCCCAAAGGTACGAGCTACCATATTGACTTGGTAGCGAAGCTACCATTCGATGTGTCACTCCAAACAAAGCGACCCGGGGCATCTGCACATAAAGGTATAGCATTTATTTTCTCCGCCATAAAAGGAGTGAGAATCTGGGCTAAATGTTCAATATCCCACCCATTATTATCAAAATCCTGCACCCTCGCAGATGTGTGCTGTTGGTGTGGGAATAAGGAGGCCAACGTGGTATCGTCCATCTAGCAATCATGCCAGAAGAATATCTGACTTGCTCCAAGGTGCTATGCAATGTGTAGCTCTGCCCCAGGTTAGACTAATTTTAACCTCTTTCAGGTAAGAAAAGATGAGTAGGGAATTGTTGCAAGTAAATGATGTGTCCTCATACAATACTTGTCCAGTAAAAATTGGGCCCAAAGTGATCTCTGAGAACGGAACAACCACTATAACTTCATGAAAAATATGTCTACCACATCATGTATTCTCCTGAAGCATGGACTACCCTCATCGGTAGGAAGGTAAATCTCCTTCCAACTTCGCCAATGTAACCATCGCGCTTGTTCCTTAGAGTCCCACCAGAATTGCGCAAAGATGCTCTCAAGTTTTTTAGGACAACCTTGGTATGGAAGAAAGCACTGACCTCAACAAAATAATATGGCCACCAGGTGATAATAGACTTGAAGCCCAACCTGATATCACGTCCTTAACCTTCTAGATAAGTTTATTATAAATGAAGCTCCTCTCAATCTCCTAGAATAATGGGACCCCAAGATAAGTTAAAGGCTGTCGCTAGTGTCGAAATCCAGTCAAAATCTCCAGTCGTCTAATCTGACTAATAGATGCCCGTCTAGGTAGAATAAGTAAACTCTTGTCCCTATTCACCAACTGATCAGAAATCTCTTCGTAATGTTCCAGACAATCAAGAACCCTCTTGATAGATTGTTTCTAGTCGTTGGCGAATATGATCATATCATCATCAAATGAAATGTGTGAGACCAAGAGTACTACCTCCATGTCGATAGAACATATTGGAATACTTTTGAAACTTTTGAGTAAGTAGACGTGAGAAGTAAACTGCGGCTATGATGAACAATGATAGCGAAATAAGATCATCCTATTTGAGCCCTCTTGAGGAGGGGAAAAAAACTACACGGGTGACCATTTAGACGTATAGAAAAATGACTTCGAGATGTACCGTTTGATCCTGTCGATCCTGATCAAATTCAAATGCCTCAAATACTGAATAAATGAAGCCCTACTCCATGCGATCATATGCTTTATTCATGTTTAGTTTTAGCATAGTGTTAACCCCTCGCACTTTAACATCTAAAGTATAGAGAAGCTCTTGAACTAATAATACATTATTTCCAATCAGGCAGTCAGGGATAAATCCACTCAGTGAAGGAGAGATAATGTGCGGTAGCAGTGTACTCAACCGAGTTTTCAATTGATAATGAATTTTAGGGAATTTATAATTTACTAGACTTTGGAAAACTGTTGGTAGAAAATATAAATAGAAAATCTCAAAAGAAATCTCCTATCTATCATGAGATTTCTCAAGAGCCGGCCTCTTCTCTTCTCTTTCACATTCTAGGGTTTTCTCCTTCTCTTCCAATCAAGTAAAATTTGGTTTGAATCTTTGCCTTAGGTTTTTTTTTTTATTGACACGGTATATGATTTTTGGGACTCATATTTCTGCATTCACCTTAAGTGCTTCACTTTTTTGAAAGTGGGTGGACCTTCCAACATAATTGAAATTTTTAGATGTGTATGCAACGTTATTATGCATCATTGTGGTTAAATAAATAATAATGAAGAAAAAGTTGTGATTTCATAGTTGGATTTTGCGCTAAAATTGGGACATTTGTTCTGGAATTAACAGATTTTTTTGCACGATGCTCATATTATAATCTGCACATTCTCATTTTTATTCTTGCAGTCATTTTGTAAATCTATTATCATATTTAGTCTTGGAATCATTTTGTAAATCTAAAATGCTTCAAGGATTAGAAACACCTTTAGCAAATATATTTCCCAACCAAATAGCTTACTACCTTTTATCTCGTTTACAATCCTCTCTGCCATCTTTCATGAACTCAAAGGCAAAGATCTGATGTTCATGAATCCGCTGCTCAGCTAATGAATAGACATCATCCCACTCTCACGCTTGACTATATATTTTGTGTAATTCTATTCGATTTCGTTGATATTCTATTATATATTTTGACTATATATTTTGTGTAATATTACAGTATATGATTTTTGTGTAATTCTATTCGATTTCATTTATATTCTGGAATTGACTATATATTTTAATTCAAATTGGAAGCTTTTTTGTGTCAAGTAGTAATATAATCTCTGTTTCGGCCATGGCCATGCTATTTATCATCTTTAAAACACGTTTTAAGACAATTTCTACTCTCTTTTACTATATAAGTAATTCCTTCCTGCTCTTTGCAAGTATTTCCTCTCCCCTTCAAGCATACAATCGAGTTTTCTCTCTACGAGATTCTATGTATGCAACAAACCTTCTTTTTTTTTAGTGGACATTAGATCTATCTATATTGCTTGATTTCTGGTGTTTTTTTTTTTTAAAAGAATAGGAAGATCATCTTCATTATTCAGGACCTAAAAATTTATATACTATATAGTTAGCATGCATTTATATAGTGTTTTTATAATTTCTGAGTCATATTTGATATTGCAGTGCTCTTTTTTGGGAAAATCTTTGAACTTTTGTGTTGAGTAAAGTCAAGCCTTCCACTTTATTTGAACAATAGATTTGGTTAGTTGATGAGAATTTTTAATAACCGAGTTTTGATTTCTCTTATAGTGTTCCACCAGAACTAGAAACATATAGCTAATAAATCCAAAAGTAGAAACTATATAAGAATAACTCCACATTTTTTATTGTCATTTTTATGTTAATTTTAGTTGTTCACGTTTTAGTCCATCTTTGTCATTCATAGTTTGTTTTTATTTTAATACATTGCATGTACAATATGATATTAGTATTATGACCATGCTACACTCACACAATATTTTACCAAATTTTTGACAAACTGGACACTTGGCGCCTCCCTATTGGTGTCCAGTTTGTCAAAAATTTGGTAAAACATTGTGTACATTTAGATTTATCATTAGTATTAATAGAAGATTCAACACATGGAAATGACAATGTTCAAGTACATGTACAATTATTTGTTAATCCTTTTTATGTGATTTGAAAAAAAAAATTAAAATTTTTTATTGACATGAGAAATATGATTTATTGTTTTACATTTTCAATTATATGAGTTATGAATGATTTGAATATACAAGAAGTTGTTTAAAATATTACATTAATATATGCTTAATATTTTATTTTACAAATATAAAAATCTTTAAAAGTCGCTAAAGTCTACAAAATTTCATGAAAGATTTTTATTAATTCTTATCGAATTTTTAGAAATAATTTAAAAATTCACAAAATTCACTCATTTAGAAAAGTCTATAAAAATCTTTAAAAGTTCCAATCGAATAGACCCTTCTAGTTGTCAAAATGAAAAACCCTTGAAAAATGAATGAAACGGCAACCAAACCAAAAAGCTTAATTATTCAAGAATCAATCTTAGTTATGGGTTTAATCAAACGACTCACAATGCCTCACAACTAGCATAATCTTTGTAAAAGCCAAGCCACCACTAGGAGGTTGCCACATGGGCCATCCAAAGTCCAGATTAGCTACAAAGACAAATTTCAGAAATGACACCTTCAAAGCGTGTTTTTTTAGAGAAGACGGGACTTGCTTCCTTTGAGAGATGAAGTGTGCCCCATACTCAATCTCATAGATGCCCAAAGGATTAATCTTGAGCCGGACGTTGGAAAGGATGGGGGTGAGGATAGAAGAGAGGACCATTGCACTAAACGAAAGGCTTAGAAACACAATCTTTCACAACGTGTTGTGGTTTTGGTAGAATTTGAGTTGTGCAATTCTGAGCGAGATTTCAAAATATTCTAGATTTTTTCTCTTTCTAGATATTGTGGTTGTCTTCATTTTTGTAACTTCTAATTTTTGCTCTTAAATTGGGTTCTACTATTTGGGTTATTATTATTATTATTATTTTTCTGATTGGGTTTGCAATTTTGGGGCTCTACATTAGTGGTGGTGGAAAATTGGCGAAAAATGTATATAATACTTTATAATATATCAGCTTATAATTATTTTATTTTATCATCAAATTCATTGAAGAAAATACCATATAACAATTTATAAAAATATCAAATCAAACGTATTTTCTAGTTTTCTTTTTTGAGCAATAATTTTTCAGAATAATAAACCAAACACGTTTTCTATAGTTTTACAAGAGACCCTCGAAATAGAAAATTAAAAATAAATTCAAAACTCAAAATTGAAAACTGAAATGCAAACCAAACATGTCCTAACGTTTTGGTCATTTTTCATTTCATTTTTTTTAATCATTCATTCACTAGCTTCTAACACTAATCCAACGGTTATTTGTTTCTTTTACTGCAAGTCGGCCCCCTTCTATCTTTCTATGCTTTTCCAAGAAATGCTTTACACCAAATGCTGAATAGACAGGAAAATTCCTTGCACCAAATGCTGAAGAGACAGGAAAGTTCACTCTCGTCGTCACGCCGGGAGACCCCAGTGACACCGCCGCCGCCGGAAACCCACCATGCAAAAGCCATTGGTTGCATGTCCGGCATTATTCATCTCATTTCCAAGTACCAAAATCGGAACAAGCTCCTTACTTTTGGTTAGAAACCCCTCTCTTTTTCCAATCATTTTACGTTTAATTTTAATTTTGATGCAAAGCATCACCTGAACACACCAATGTTAATTTGCAGGATTAGTTCCTAGAATTAAGTAACTGCAAATTGAATTTATATTATAATGATGAAAAAATGTTTTTTTTCTTTAATTTCTTTGTTCTATTCTATGTAATTACCACGAATTCTTGGAACTGTAACGAAATCCAATTTTTCCCATTTTCAGGTAGAAAACAACAAGAAAAAGTTCCATTGTCAACTCCAAGAAATGCCAAAGCATCAGTTCCTACAAAAGCTTCTCCATCTACTGTCAAAGAAAACAAAAAATTACACACTGAAACCCAAATTCTTGATTCAAAGGGATTATCAAGCAATACTATACCAAGAAGTCCAACACTTCCACCAGAGATCCGGCGATCAAATTCTGGAAACTCTTCAAAAAATCGGAAAACACCATCTTTAGTGGCGCGGCTGATGGGATTGGAGGAAGTTTTGGTAAAAAAACCTGCATTACACGAAGATCCCATTGCAGTGAATAGAAAAAAGATACTGCAAGCCCTGGACAAATGCAACGAGGATTTGGAAGCGCTAAAGAAGATAATTAGGAGGGTGCAATCTTCTGATAAGCGTCTTCGGCCGCCACAGGAGGCTGCGAATGGGGTAGGTGGTGGTGGTGGAAATGAATATTCTACGGACGTGAAAACTGAGGAGCTGAGTCCAGTCTGCGTGCTAGACGAGTTCACTCGTTCACCTTTGAGTAGCTTCTCCAAAGTACAAAATAATGGTCAGTCCCTTTTCCAGTTTTTTTTATTACTTTTCTCTTTCCATGACCCAGTTTTTGCCAGAACTAAAGTCTAGTACTTAACATTAGTATTAATTAAGGTTAAACTAATTAAGAAAATTCCATAGAATAGAAATTTCACAAGTACATGATCTTGATATGCAGACAAAATTCTCTATTTCTACAGCTTTATTGAAGATGTTTTAATACTCAAGTATTCTAGTAGCAATAATATCCTGTTTGGCGTGGACAATGTCATTATGAGTTACAGTTATACCACCCTTATTCAATACAAAAACAAATAAAATTACTTTTATTCTTGATCTACCGTATTAAAAGTTTAAACTATTAAATATGAAGAAAGTTATTTACTTACGTTTTATTTTGAGTACACCCCTCACATGAAGACACCAAAAGCTTGATTCGGGAAGTTTTGTTAGCGAATTATGATGAGACTTGAAGGCAAGATATTAGTGAAAGAACATCCTTCAATCTTGACAAATATTAGTGAAAGATCATCCTTTAATTGAGACACTTGATTTATCAATATAATTAAGCTGATATACTGCATTTACCTATAACAATATATATTTTTCCCTTTTTGTGGGTGGGGTGGGGTGGGGTGGGGGTTTATACTTAGTGACATTCATGATGCAGTCAAAAAAGAT
>CAIGRB010102429.1:1064-14733 GCA_903798255.1 Fraxinus quadrangulata | reverse complement strand
ACTTTCTCTTAATTTCTTCTTTTCATTTCTAGAGTTTAATTACGCTCATACGAATTAAACTTAAATATTTATTTGTCTAAACAAACATTTCATTATACTATCAACCAACAAATTCTACGTCCAAATATGTATTGATTCTTAGTTTCTATTGTATTGTGCAGGGATGGTATGGATTCCACATCAACGAAAACCCGGTTCAGCTAAGAAGCCCGGAGAAGACGATCTTACAATTGTGTATCGATCTTTATTTCAAATAAGAAGAGAGGCCACAGTGTCACCTGGATGGATCACCAGGGCTAAGTTACAAAGTGTAGATGAAGTTTGTAGTGACATTGCATGGGGCGAAAAAAGAGAGGTTGGGAGAATAGGGTTAGTTTTGGAAGATTACATATGCAGAGATTTGATTGAAGAGTTTGTTAAAGAGTTGATGAAATGTTGTTGCATGTATCCACTCCCCTTTGAGGCTTGTAGGAGAAGGCTTTTATTCTAGTCGATCGTCTATGCGTGCATTTATATATTTTGAGTTTAGTGGTGTTCATTCTCTTTTTTTCTTGATTCTTTTACAATCAAGATGTACTTATTAGCATTTCTAAAAGAGGTATCTGAATCTTTATGTTTTATAGTGTGAGATTTAGTTTGAGTTAAGTAATTGACAAGTCGTTCATTGATTTTTAGTCGCTTTTATCTATGTTTTCTAACCATAATTGGACATGAAGTTCAAATCGTGCTTTATTTCTATCATGCTACTCTTAGGAAGCAGTGTCAGAGCATCTTGGTTATAGTTCGAGTGACTATAATTATTATTTCAATAATTTAATAATATTTATCTCATTTTTTATAATCATTATTTTAAAACTCTTTTTCTATATATTCACACAATTAAATATTTTGCAATTAAAAAAAAAATTCATACTTTTTAACTGCACGTTCTTCTAAAAATCACTATTCAAAACTCTATTTTTTCTAAAAAAATGATTGTCAAACAGTGGCTTAGTGTCTCTAATTGATTTAACTAAAACAATTGATAAACATTCAAATCAAAGTTAATAATTAATTTTATTTACACATTAATGAGACTTTTAGTAACTATTCAACCACAAATTTCATCAAATTCTATTAAAATTGACTAAAAATCAATCTTTTTAGCAAAACCAAATAGGAGCATTATTTACTCGGATGATTAACTACAAGTATACCAGTTCTTAAATTTATTATTCTTCTTCTTGAAAAATGATATTTCTTCAATTAGCTAGATTCTTTTCTTGTGGCATTTTTGTGCCGTAAGTGATGTTTTCTACTCTATTCCATCTAAGCAAATTGGAAGGAAATATGACGCAGATGAATTGGAGCAAATGTAGAAAGAAATTGTTCTGGGCAGGCAGGCAGTCTTGGATGGCATTGGGGTTGCATCTTCCAGTTGTTTTTGTTGTATTTTCTGTTCTAATTGGTGTCTAAGCTTAGCTATATTGAATTAAATCTTATAAAATCATTGACAGTCCATTATGTACATACATTTCTAAAAAGTTCATCCTTTGTTTACCAATCACACATTGTCTATTGAAATGTTCCTAGAAAACATATGATTTGTGCAGATAGAAACATAATGTACTAGCTTATGCTAAGGATCGATGAAATGACACAATAATTCATTGATATTTGGTAGATAAAAAATTTATTTCAGATTTTAAGATCCACCGTAAACTTATCCACTAATAGATTGATGTAACATGCCCGTCGATGCCTACCATAAGCTAAACACGTGTGTTTAGAAGATTTATTTTCTCCTCCCTCTCAAAAGAGACGTGTAGATTAAAAATAATGCAGTTCGATGTGTTTGTAGAATATGCAATGCAATCGACTAGATATGTAGAAATGAACCATGGAGCGTTGAAAATGGAATTGTTATGTGTAGATCCAATTTACCAAAGTATCAAAATAACAACACATGAAATATTAAGAGAACACGAGATCTTCGACCACAAAGGCATAGTCACTGTTTGAGCATCCGATTAGGCTCTAGCATAGATACCATATGATCATGAACAATGGTAGGAAAAAAAAAAAAACCGATCCTCCAAGTGTGAAGGGAGAATATGCGAATTTATAGATGAGAGAACTTTTTCCAATTCTCCGTCGTGCATTTTTTGAATAATAATGTTATCAACACCAATTGTGCTAAGTATTATCTTGTGTGACATTTAGGTGATACTGATTGATTAATTTAATGAAAAATAGCGTTAAATAACTCATTTAATTGGACTTATCATACATTATTGATGTTTTAACTCCAATGTTACTATATAAACATACTTTATAGAACCGTGCAGAAACCACCATTGAATGAGAACTAGTGAGCCTCGTGGCGACAATTTATCCAGCAAAGTCGCACTAAAAAATCAAAGTCGCTTAATTCAACAATAGCGACTTCCTGATTATTTCACAGAAGGTCCTCAATCTTTAATGTTGCATCACATTGATTCACTGCAGGAGGGAATCATTCACTTAACTCCTAAATTACTAAAAATAACACCATGTTTAATATATAAAAAAATAAAAAATGAAAAATCACCAAAACTTTAAAAACTCAAGAAATTTAAGTAAATGGGATTTTTATTATTATCCCTTCACCAAAGCCCATAATGAGAAAAAAATTCCTTCCAAGTTCTAAGTCTAACCAATTATTGGCATTATCTAATGGCCATCATTTGTGACTAAGTCAAATTTTAATCTGAGTGGAGTAAGTCTACTTGGAAAAAGGCAACCTTTGAATGGGAACCTAAATTCCACCAAACCTTTTCAAACGTCAAAATAATGGAAATTTTATGTTGATTGAGATAGAGTCGTCCTAAAATCATAAATTTCATTTGTGGTATCTATTCTTCTATTTTAGTGTAAATTAGATAACTGTATTTTAATTTATGTTCCATTGCGTAACTATTATTTGATTGATTTAAATTAATATTTCTTGTCCAATTTCACTTACGCAACTCAATAATAGTCAACAAATAACGATCAACACATGAATTTGGTAATTGACGTGGAGCAAGTAAGATTTCAATCATATCATCAATTTTGCTGAATCCTCAGTGCTGCTCTATTTATAATATTTTCGTCTATATATCATTTTCTTTCGGTCGAAGTAAATTTGTTTTTATTATAAGAAATGTAAAAAATTCATCATGTTAACATTTATCTTGGTGTAACATTTCTAAATAGACAACGACAATAATTGAAAAGGTGAAGATCCAAATGTTGAAAATAAAAAATCAAGGACCAAAATGTTTTTGTTTTTTTTAACATTGGGAAGAGAAGCGATGGTCAAATAATCAAAGGTCATACAAGTTGTCTCCCGGTTCTAAGTTCTAACCGTGTTGTTTCTTGCCATTCCCAATATTGAATAAATTTCCCCTCTCTCTCTCTCTAAAATTGTTTGTTTGAATATCGGAGTTACAACTGAAACCCAAAAAATCGGCACTAAAATTACTTCAATACAAGCCATGGCTGGGAGAGATTTGTTTGTATTTGTAGCCCTAACTGTAATATCTTCAATGATGGCACCTAAAGCGCGTGGGAACTCTGAGGGCGACGCGCTGTACGCGCTGCGCCGGAGTTTATCCGACCCGGATAACATCCTCCAGAGCTGGGATCCAAACCTCGTCAACCCGTGCACCTGGTTCCACATCACCTGCAACCAAGACAACCATGTCACTCGCGTGTACGTATATATTCGTCTGTTCATCTATCTAAGATATATATGTATTTGTGTGTATTGGTGGAATTGTTTCATTTAAGTATTTTATTTTTCGAAATTTTTAGTTTGGTGAAACGAGAAAAATTGAAATTATCTAACTAATTCTTGTAGCTAGTTAAAAAAGTAAATTAGCACTCCTAGTTACATATTTAAATGGATAGATACTGTTTGATTCAATAATTATTTCTTGGGAAGTTTTTATCTTTGCCAGCCAACAGATAAAAATATCTGGATTGCGATTTGCCTGAGCATAGGCGTTAAGATTATTATCATATCATGCCTCTAAAATGTGATGGTAAGCTGTAGCAAAAGACCTGCTTATTTTTTCTGGGCCCAGTATTGCACTAGGATCGGCTTCTTTTACTCAAAAAATATATAATTTGTTAAGACCCCCCAAAATTTTACACCAGAGGAGAATACATTCCTGCTCCAGCTCCACGAAAATTGTCTATCTTTGTGCTAGGTGACAGCTTAAGGATTTGCTTGGTGTGAAATATTATATAATTCTAAAGTCTCTAAACATTGTAGGCAGAAAAGACCATCAACATGGTAATTCTAGTGCATTGTGAATTCTTGTCCAAGACAGTTAGATATCCTCGTATTTCTTTATGTTTTCATTGTGTAAAACTTTATTATTCCGTTTTTGATGTTTATGTACTGTTATGTGTGAATGAAAGGAATATCATTCTTCTTGAGACACACATATTCCAGCTTGTTTATTGGGTATAGCAGCTAACTTTTCTTTTCCTTTGTGATGCGTATGAGTCTGAAGTATATCATTTTGTTATGAGTCTACAGGGACCTTGGCAACTCAAATTTGTCTGGTCATCTGGTGCCTGAGCTTGGAAAACTTGAACATCTCCAGTATCTGTGAGTATTATAGAACTCTTCCTTTGGGTTTGCTATTGCTAGATATGTCTGGTTGTTATAAATAAAGCTGTCCATGACACATGATTGCCTGCAGCAATCTTTATATTTTGCACTATGAAATTATTTTAAAGAATGCTTTCAATTTATGATTCTTTTCTTTCCCTAATCTTTACATGTATTTAAGGATACTGAAAGTTGACTTTGTTAATTTGCAGGGAGCTGTACAAAAATAACATTCAAGGGTCAATTCCAGTTGAGCTTGGGAACTTGAAGAGCTTAATAAGTTTGGATCTGTACAACAACAATATCTCAGGAACAATACCTCCAGCATTAGGAAAATTGAAATATCTTGTCTTCTTGTGAGTTTATACCATATCACTCTTTCATTTATTAAATCCAAATGTTCCTTGGTGGGTTTGGAGATGGGCTTCAGTAGAAATAATTGTTTGCTAGATTAGTAGACCTGTCCTACCTGAATGCCTCAGTTCATTTCTTATTTTTTGCCGTCCAGAATTCATATAGACGACCCCATGATAATTGTGAATAAGGGTTAGCTTGTGGTTATTGTTGCCGTCAAAATACTTCCCTTTTAAGCATTGAATATTTACTTATCCAATTAGTAGCAAAAATCTCTCTCCCCCTTCCCTTTCCCCATTCCTTCTCTTCCCTTGCTCATTCTGCATACATGTATTTTCACACTGCGTGCAAGTTTGCATATTACTTGAGAATTTTATATGAAGTCAATAACTCTGACTTTACTTTGACAGGCGTCTTAATGATAATCAGCTAACAGGGCCAATCCCAAGTGCACTTGCTGGTGTATCTAGCTTGAAAGTTGTGTAAGTGCTTAAGACGTGCATTATTTTATTAATTGTTGATATTACGAAGCATGGGATGGTTAAAAAATATTTGTACTTGATTTTCCAGGGATGTCTCAAATAACAACTTGTGCGGTACAATACCTACTACCGGTCCATTTGAGCACATCCCCCTGAACAAGTAAGATAATGATATATATTGGTCTCTAAATGTCCGTTATGGTTGCTTTTATTTTAAATGGCTTTTGCATCTGATTCATTTTCATATGTTGACTCTGTTTCCACCGTTGTGTTGAAATGTTTCATTTTTGTACATCAAATTTTATTTTTTGTTGTACAAAATGACGCCCTATAATTCCCTCCTCAGTGTTGAGCTGTCAATTTATCAAATGATTTTCTGGGAAACTTGGAAGTGATATGAAACTTTCTCATCCCAAATTATATCTCAGTTAATATGTAGTCTTCTCACTTTGAGATAATTGTGCATTTATACACGAATAACTTGTGGAAGAAGGTCTAGATGTTCCTATTTAATGAAAGCTGATTCTCTATGTATTGTTGCATTTGAAGTTTTGGCTAAAATTTTCTCCATGCAATAAATGTGACTCACTCAAATCAAATGACTAAGTTAATGTAATGCTATTTTGTTGTTTGCAAATTATGCACCTTGTTTATTCCCCTTAACTCAATTTATTTAGAACGCTTTAGCTTTACAAATTCCCAGGGGCATCCCCTGATATTTGGTCATTGACCTTTTTTTATATTGGCAGCTTTGAGAACAATCCTCGTCTGGAGGGTCCCGAGTTGCAGGGATTGGCAAGTTACGATACAAACTGCTCATAAAGAAATGGGGTATAGATGCAGAATTCACAACTATTTACTGTCGTTCTGAATGATGCTTTTCTTAAGTATGTTAAAAAGTTATGTATCGCGCCTTTAAGAATACCTAGTGCTGTAAGTTGTAACTCATACTAGTTGCCAGTGTAGGTGGTTGTTTCACTATGAATGGTGAAAAACCTGTAAAATTTTCACGCTATGATCAATTGAAACTTTATTCTGTGTAATTTCATTCTCGTGTCAATATATTTTCTTTTTGTTGGCGACTTAAAAACATTTTAAAATTGGCAGTCTCAGTCTTACAGGTAGTACTTGAATCTGTTTTACATTAATGGAGTAAAGTTTATATATGTTAAATGACTCTGGTGACCTCGAAATTATGATTAATAAATCCCTCTCACCTAATTAGGATTTTCTTCTCTAAGCTCACTTATTTTATGTTCAAACAGGAGCAATTTCTCTAAGCTCACTTATTTTATGTTCAAACTGGAGCAAAAAGAGAAATGACTACTTGAAATGAAGTTATTTAATTTTGTTTATCTTTTTTAATTTTCAACTATGCTTATTTATAGATTTTTAATGATGCCTTGGGGTAAATAAGTCTTTAATGTTTAAGCCATGTGGTAGCCATGGTGAACTATTAACTGAATATGTTAGTTTTTTTTGTGTTTTATTCACTTGTCCATGGGTGCTTTGATATCGATTTCTGCCGATGTGGACTAGCTAGTGAGATCGGTTAAGTACATTTGTTTAGCTATTTATGCTTGTCATTAATTATAAAGTCTCGAGTCATAAATGTTGCTTATTCTATCACTGGCTCGCACATGGTTCGGTTGTCTTTGAGAAAGGTTCACTACTAATCCTTTTGTGACTTTTAATTCCCGAAGCTCGAGTCTAATCATTTATGTTAAGTTCAGGACTTAGATTATTTAATCTTTATGTTATGAGGAACTAAAGTTGACACGTTACTAGATGAAACGTCTCATTCATATTTACATTATCAATGCATTTTTCAATGTGCATGCATTTCTATACGCGTGATGCATACACTTGATCTGGATTATTGACATTATTGTGCTTTTCAATGGTTAGAATGGCTTTATTTTTGGATGATTGTGATTGATTCGGTTAGGATTCAACGGTCAAGATCTGTCCTTGAAAACTATATATACCACGTCACTGTAATTGTTTGTTATTTCTTCTCTAAACATGGAAGATGCTCGTGTTTTCATTTTAGAATTTTTAGGATCATTGGTCCTTTGGGAAATCAACTTTATAGAATGTTTTTCTAAAGTGATTTTCAAAATAATTTTGTTAGTGTTAGGATTTTATTTGGGGAGGATGATCATCACCGTTATCGGCACCACAGTGCTTTTCCCATATATCTTTTGTAGCCACTTTGGTGTTTGTAGGATTTGTGGTTCAGGAAGCCTTTGGAATTGGGGTGATTTTCATTTTTCAACAGCCATGAAATAGCCAAGATTAAAAAACAAAGTAAACTTGTCATGTTTTTATATTTTTCACACGTGCATCTGGGAGGAGTCGCTAAGGGAAAAGAGGCATTGGTTCCGACCGGCTGTTGCACCATGGGCTATCAGACAGTCTCGTTCTATATCGTCAAACTTGATTCCATCAAAAAGTTTTCGATCTGCCACTATTCATGTTCAGGTGACTTGCTAGTATGCGAACTCAGAACTCTAAAGAAACGGGTTGTTATAGAACTTTGGATATCATGCATTCCTTAGAAATTTGCTAGGCTATCCTATTGGAATGTAATCTTTTAGCTGACTTAGCAAAGTAAAATTTGTATTTGTAATTCCTTTTTGTCATAAGAGTTTTTGTTGTGAAAAGAGAGAATAAAAGTCAATAAACTTGTGTGTATTATAATAAAAATTCAAAATCTTATATTTATAGAGAAGGATTAGGGATACAATGGTAATAACTTTTAGGATTGTAGAGATATAATTGTCATTTACTAATAAACATACTATTTACAACAGTCCCCCACGCATTACAAAATATCCGTATCGTTAAAATCTTGTATGATAAAAATTTAATGGGACAAAAAATCAAACGAATGAAAAATAGTATAGTTATTTTAGAGTATTAAAGATAAATGTTGCTTCATTAAAATCTTGTTAGGAAAATCCAGTGGAATAAAATTTGAACGTAGGAAAAAGAATACAGTTACTCCTCTTGATTTTGATCACTGAAAATCTTTAAACCGACACATTCTAATCTTGTAAACCAATTTTTTGAATGTAAATGTTGGCATGACTTTTGTAAATGAATCAGCCACATTGTCACTTGAGCGAATTTGTTGATCATCGATGTGGTCATTCTTCTAAAATTCATGTGTACGAAAAAATTTTGGAAAAATATTCTTCGCCCTGTTACCTTTGATATAACCTTCTTTGAACTATGTAATACAAACAACATTGTCTTGATTTTGATAACTGGAAATCTTTAAGCCGACACATTCCAATCTTGTAAACCAATTTTTTGAATGTAAATGTTGGCATTGCTTAAATGAATCAGCCACATTGTCACTTGAACGAATTTGTTGATCATCGATGTGGTCATCCTTCTAAAACTCATGTGTACGAAAGAATTTTGGAAAAATATGCTTCGCCCTGTTACCTTTGATATAACCTTCTTTGAGTTATGCTATACAAACAACATTGTCTTCATACAAAATTGTTGGACTATTTTTTGTTGAAATTAATCTTCATGATGCTTAAATATGATGAGTCACGTTCCTCAACCATACACATTCTTGGCCTATTTCATAGATTGCAATAATTTTAGAATGATGAGATGATGTTGCTATCAATGATTGCTTTACAAATCTCCATGTATAGTTGTTCCTCCACGTGTAAATGAATGTGCATTATCTATATAAAAGCGTTTTACAACTTTTTCTGTATATGTAGATTGATGAACAAATAATCTCCGCAACTCGAGATAAAATTTCATTTTTTTCCAAATCTTTAATCTCAAATTTATTTTCTAAATAATTTGCAGTTTTGTTGAGTTTTTTAAAAGTTCCAATTAAATTTAAATCTTTAACATAAACTGCCACAGTTGCAAATTCAATATTTTTTATTTATTAAAGCACATGTACAAATATCGTCATTTTTATAACATTCTTTCAACAAATATTCGTTAAGGCGATTATACTACATGCGTCCAAATTGTTTCAATTCATATAAAGATCTTGACAATTTAATTAAGAACACGGTTCTCGGGCATGTGTCATTTGTTTCTCGCATTTTAAATATGTCATTATCAAGTGAACCATGCAAATAGACACTACATCTATAAGGCGCATATTGAGCTTTCGTGACACAGTCAAACTAATTAGGAATTTAAAAGTGATGGTGTCCGTTACGGGGGAGTATGTTTTCTCATGATCAATTTCTGATTTTTGTGAGAAACCTTGAGTCATGAGTCGGACTTTGTATCTTGTAATTTTATTATTTCAATTTCTCTTTCATACAAAAACTCATTTTTATCCAACGAAGATTACATTTTCAGGTGTTTGAACTACATGTCTAAACAATTTCCGTTTATCTAAGGAATTCAATTTCGTCTGTATGACTTCTTTCACTTTGACTAATCATTTTCATGTTGAAATCTTTAAGAGACTGTAGTTCATGATCCTCATTTTGCATAATATCAAGAGCCATTTTAAAGACGAAAATATTTACTATAACAACATTATTTCGTTCCCATAATTTATGTGATAACATAAAATTTATTGAAATCTTATTATTTTCGAACAGTCGCAGTTCTTTAGGAATCATATTTTCAATATTTGATTGAATAATCTTTTTAGTGTTATTTATTCGGAAGTTTTTTTGTTGATTTTTGTACTTTTTTTTTTCGAGATACAGAAACTTTCGAACCAATTGGTCGACCACTCTTCTAACATATTTGAGATTTATTTGTTACAACAAATTATCTTGCAAGGATATCAATTTTTGTTAGAATATTTTTTGCGATATATATGATTTTGTCACTTTTCTTGTGTCAAAAAATACATCTAGCAATTGATTTGTAATTTTTTGCAGATGAATGATTTTTCAACATCTTACTTACATTGATTGCTGCGGGAATCAAAGTGAGATATAGTTATTTTATTTCAAAAAATTATACATTGTTTATCAAGATATAATTTTTCCTCTCCCAAAGTTGGGAAAGTCATTTCATCAAAATAACAATCTGTAAAACGTGCAATAAATAAATCATCTATTAAAGGTTCAAGATACTTAATAGTAGATGGTGAATCAAAATCCACATAAATATCAAATCTTCGTTGGGGACCCATTTTAGTACGTTGTGGGGGTGAAATATAGACTTGAACAACACAATCAAAAATCCGTTGATGAGAAATATTAGGTACATGACCAAATATCAATTGTAAAGATGAATATTAATAATATACAGTTGGTCTAATATGACCCAATGATACAATATGTAATATGGCATGACTCCAAACAGAAGCTACGAATTTTATTTTCATAAGTAATGGTCTAGCAATAAGTTGTAGACATTTAATAAATAATTCCACTAAACCAATTTGTGTATGGACATGCGCAACCGAATGTTCAATAACAATCTCAATTTGCATACAATAATTATTGAATGTTTGTGATCTAAATTTACCTATATTGTCAAGGCGAATAGTCTTGATTGAGCAATCGAAAAATTGTGCTCGTAATTTTATGATTTGAGCAAGTAGTCTAACAAAAGTTACATTCTTAGTGGAAGTAGGCAAACATGTGACCATCTAGTAGAAGAATCAATTTCTTATCATAAAATAACGAAATTGTCCACATGAGGGATGTATTAGTCCACATATATCTCCATTAATTCTTTTCAAGAAAGTTGAAGATTCAATCTTGACCTTTGTATCCGAATATCTAATAACTAACTTGTCTTGTGAATAAACTATACATGGATAATCATTAGGTAAAAAAAATCTTTTGGTTCTTTAAATGATGTCCATGTGAGTTGTTTATTATTCCATACATCATTATAGATTCTGGATGTCCAAGTCGATCATGCCAAAATATAAATTTTTTTGGATCAACAAATTTCTGGTTCGTGATAATAATTGATTCGACCATTTTTATAAATGTATAATACATGCCAGATGAGAGTACATGAAGTTTTTCTTTTCTTTTATCAACTTCTGGCCAGATATGCCAAGTGCAACAAATTTTAAGTTTTGTGATGATTTCCATTTGATTAACTACACAACAAATTCAAGTGCCACAAATTCAAGTTTTCCTTTTATCGTAATTTTATAATTTGAGCAAGTAGTCTAGCAAAAGTTACATTCCTAGTGGAAGTAGGCAAACATGTGACAACTAGTAAAAGAATCAATTAATACATTAAAATAACAAAATAATTCACATGATGTGTGTATTAACCCACATGTATCCCCATTAATTCTTTTCTAGAAAGTTTCAATATTAACATTTGTAGTTAAATATCTAATGACTAACTTGCATTGCGAACAAGCTACACCTGGATAATCATTAGGTAAAAGAATATTCTGGTTCTTTAAAGGATGTCCACGTGAGTTGTTTATTATTCGACATATCATTATAGTTCTTGGATGTCCAAGTCGATCATGCCAAAGTATAAATTTTTTTGGATCAATGATTCGTGATAATAATTGATTCAACCATTTTTATAAATGTAATGCCAGATGAGAGTGCATGAAAATTTTCTTTTATCTACCTCTGACCAAATATGTCGGTGCAAGAAATTCAAGTTTTATGATGTTTTCCATTTGATTAATATCCAAATTCCTTCCACAAATAAATCTGAAATTATTTCTTCAGCTGCTGCTGCCTGATTTCTTTGCGTGAAAATATATTTATTTCTCCACCACCCCGCTCTCTGTTTTCGTGTGCATATATATGCACAAAACGCACTTGTCAATAGATGTTACTTTGTTATTATATTATTATCCGTAAATCATTCTTAATGAGATTATTTACATTCTATTTATATAATGAAATCTGATCAATGGGAAGTTCTGACAATAGCAATCAATCGACCAATAAAACATCAGACAACTGGTGTTTAAGGATAAGGGAGTTAATTATAATGAAAAATTGTTTGGTCGGGTAGGAATGAGAATGATCGAAGCTTTTTATTCTTGATTCGATTTGATTTTCTCCTATTTGTAGATTGTAGTGCAGGAGAGAACTGCGCCCTTTCATACATGTATTATATAATACTTACTACATTTGCCACCAACCAACCAACCAGCCAACCAACCAACTCTTATCTTTCGAGTAATACTATTCATAGTGAAGATTACCGATAGTCGATTTACATGTCATAGTATCAAATAACAAATTGCCACATGTATGTCAGGACGACTATCATTAGTTTTTACTATAAATAACATTATTCTTATCTTTAATATAATTCTGTAAAAATGAAATAATTCTATTTGTACATTAGGAATTCTAAAAAGTTTTATAGATAGATGATGTGTCAAAAAAGAATGGGATTTTTTTTTATTTGGTTGAAGAAATTTTGATTAATCATATCTGATCATCACATCATGTATATGTGCACAAATCTATAAATTGTGATGTACATGTAACATAATTGGTGAAAATGATATTAAATGACATTGAAGTCATTAGTTGACATCTAACATATGAGCCAAGAAGAAGTTATTTAGCAGTAGCTTGCTTGTTCAGGTACGAATACAAATACTACATTCTTTTAATCACTGTAAAATAAAATTAGAGGAACTATGATATTTTTTTATCATTTTTATTTTTTATAAAGTTGACAAACAAGAATACCAAAATAAAAGCATGTTTCCAACATAAAAGAAATTGATACATCATGAGCCTTGGAAGAACCAAGCAATTTCGAAGTCATCGCCTTCAAGTTGATTCAATTGAATTCTCCTGATTGAATAATAGGAACAAAATAGATCATATGTAATGTAAACAGTTAATTTTTCGTTATTTTTGTACTCTTTTATTTTTGGCTTTTATGGTACTTCTTTATGTCTTTTTTTTTTAATTGAAAAAAATAATAAGTAATTTGTAGCATACTTTAACATGAATCTCGGGTCAAGATACTTACTCGAAATGATAAATTCAAAGATTTTTTGAATGGTTGAATAACTTTGATTTCCAAAACTCCAAATCTATAATTTTCTTACACTCCAATGATTTCAATCCCGATCACAGTAAAAGAGGATTATTAGCCACAACTTAAGTGCCAATTTTTGTGAGTTTTCATCCCAAAATAGTGGTTCTAGGTGCCTTTCAATTTTGGTGATTTTCTATACGAATTTTCACCATTTTATTGTCATCTTTTTTCTCTTTTCTTTGCTAGACAAAAAAAA
>CAIGRB010102419.1:30268-50516 GCA_903798255.1 Fraxinus quadrangulata | reverse complement strand
GAGAGAGAGAGGGGGGGGGAGAGAAAATCAATTTTTTTAAATAAATAAAAGAGAAAAGAAGAAGAAAATTTTTTTTATATCTTTTTAGAGGAAAAAAACGAATAAAGAGAAGAAGAAATTTTTTTTTAGGGGTTTGACCGCAAGCAGCAAGCTCGTGGTTGGCTCATAGCAAACAAGGCCGCACATCAGCCCACGGCCGACCGCGGTCTATACAATTTTTTTTTATATTAAGAAAAACTGTAAAAATATGTCTATATTTAAAATACAATCCTAAATTTTGTATGCAATGTACGATAAAAAATAAATTTTAAAAAAAGTATATGGTTAGAAAAATGGGTTGTCTCTCATTAGTTCTTAATTTATAGTCTAAATGTCGACTTTCCACAAGTGCTTTATGGCACTTTGAATATGGCTTTGAAGACTTTACTTAACTTGCTCAATTTGACTTTATTCCATATTTCACACGTTTTTCAAAATCATACTTTGCCCTTTTAAATACATTATATCTTGCCTAAATTATCCAATTCAAACACAACTAAGAATACTCAGACGTTCTCACCGTCTTTAATCACAAATTCAATAAAGTTGGAGGTTTACATGTTAAACCCATTTTCTTTGAATGTCTCTAATTTGTCGAGCTCCTTTATGATTAATTTCTCGATATGTTCTTCTTCTTTAGTTGTTGATTTTTCAAGTTGAATGTCAAAGAGATATCCTCCATAAGTATGTTTCTTGGCTCATCTAGAATTATTTGATTTTCAATTATTTTATAATTTGTACAATGATACTCTCACAATAAAATCACCACCATATCATCTTCTTCATATGGATCATCAAAACTAGTTTTCCTCAATAACTAGTAATTTTTAGTATAATGCAATGCACCATAGTATTATCAAGTTGGTCTAATCTCTTCATAAATAATATATTTGATATTTAATTCTTCGACAAGCCATCCTTTTCAAATACGACATGTCGATTGTATCCCGACTTTTAAGCTGCTGTTTGAAGAGGAATTCTCCAAAGAGCATATCACCATCAACTATGTGAGGATCAATCATTATATATTTTGTCGTTCCCTTGCTTCTTTTCATTACATGTCCATGAAACAAAGAAAAACAAGTATATCAGCTAAAAAAGAAAAAAGAAAGAAAAAGTAAATAAAAACAAGAAATAATTTAAACCAATATTAAATAAGAGTAGTCCCCAGTAACGACACCAAAAACTTATTGTCGATTTTATATTCCACAAGTGTACTGATTGTAATAAGTAATATAGTGGACTACTTTTTAACCATTTATTAAATTATTCCTAATTTTAATTCGATTGGAAACAAACAAAAGGTGTTTTTTTTTTTTTTTTTTTGTGATTTTTTGTATGAAAACAATAAAATATGACTTTTTTAATGATGATTTTAAGTGTTAGGATTCACAAGTTCACCATAACTATCCCTTAATCTCAATTACCAAATTCTATAACAATTGATTATTTTTATCCGGTCAAATTCTTCTAACATATTTAATTTACGTCTCTCGAGTTTAAATAAATTCTATTTCATATCCCTATGTGAATTCGGATACACTTAAGTTAAACGCATTAAATCTCTAAAATCTACGTAACGACCGCATTAACTAGAAAATATATCTCTATTCTTTTATACTTGTTCTCGATTTTCAATAAGTGGTCTAAATAAATAATCCGCATCTCTACTAATTATCGCTCACAAAATTTAATGGATTAGTGGCCAATTTAGCAAAGCGTTATGAATAAAAGTAAAATCAATTCACAAAATCAATTGGATATTTAAGACTTTTTAATTAAAAATAAGTTCAAAAATAGGTTACAATCATTCATCCTAACTAAATAATTAATTACAGATCATGGGAGAATAAAAAAAAAATTAATCACTGGGTTTCAAGGAAAAATGAGAAAGATGAAGATTTTGCACCAAGAATCTGCCTCTTCTTGTGAAATTCTTGAAACCCTAGTTTCTTGATTAATTTCAATTTTTCTCTCCTTTTAATTTAAATAATATATGTACAATGAATCTCTTATGCTTTGGCTTGAATGTATGTGTATGATGAAGCTTTACAAGTCTCCTCTAATTATTGGACTAAGGTATGTATTTTTATTTTTATTTTTATGAAAAAATATTTCATTCATAAAGGCAAAAAAAGCCTTAAGAAAGGGTACAATAGTGCATATCAATGAAAATTACATTTTCAAGAAAAAAAGGGGACATTGTGCCTCCAAAGGATTATGTCTTTGAGAGACCATGCATGCCGCGCCAGAAAGTGAACTGCCTGATTCCTAAGCCTATTGCAGTGTTGGAGGCTACATTGAGGAAATCCATGTATTAAGTCTTTGATTTGAGCAATCCAAGATCAGATTGGTGCAGATGTTGATCCTAATGTGTTGACTTCAATAACAATGAACAAGCAATCACTCTCCACTAATAAGTTTGATATGCTAAGGTTAAGGCGTAGTTGTAGACCTCTCACAAGTGCAGCGGCTTCAACATGTTCAGGTTCCAAAAGTGAGTTTTCAGGGCCACTTGCTACTAAAACTATTCCTCCTTCATGATCACGTAAAATAATTCCAAGTCCAGCCTTATTTAGATCAAAGAATAAGGCGCCATCAACATTGAGTTTAAGTGTATTGTTAGGTGGTGCAAACCACCTATATTTGCAGGGAAGCACACTAGGAAAATTGTTGAGAAAAGGACCCGACCCAATATCAGATTTTTTGGCGAGAACAGAAGCAATTACTTGTGATGGTGAAAGATTAATCTGATCATAAACCATCTTATTTCGTCGAAACCAAAAACTCCAANAAAGGACCCGACCCAATATCAGATTTTTTGGCGAGAACAGAAGCAATTACTTGTGATTGTGAAAGATTAATCTGATCATAATCCATCTTATTTCGTCGAAACCAATAACTCCAAGTAATAGCAGAAATTTCGAAAGATCATATGTTGAAGCGTTAGCCATTACATCAGTAGCTACTTATATGAATCCTCTTTGAGAAGCCTTATTTTGTAGCATTGGGAGATGATCAATTAGGAATCGATGAATAAAAGGCAGTGAAGTAGAACATGGCATAGATCTTCCATTTGGTAATCACAAAAACAGCATTGAGGGTCAATATGAATCTTCCTTCTGATTAGATTCTGTTTAGAAGGCAAGCTCTCTTGACAAGCTCTCCAAGCAAAAATCTTTACTTTTTGAGGAATTTTAAGTCGCCACATAGTATTCCAGAATTTCTTTCTATCGGACTCATTCGAAGGACTGGCACGATCAGAAGTTAGATAGATTTTGAAGAATCCATATGCACTGCTAACAGAGTAGATTCCAGTTTTTTCGTGTTCCCACGACCAGACATCCTTTTCTCCCAAGTGGCTAGGATGTAATTTCAGAATAGCCTCAACAATTTTTGGATTGAAAAGAGCTTCAAGCTTAGCCAAATTCCGCCACTTTGATTAATGATCAATCAGGGACAACACAAGACAATCAAGCTGTTGTTTATAATTAGGTTGAAAATTGGCCCCCAGCTCCTTGCTCAGTTCTGTGAAACCAGGGATTCACTTATCATTCAGGATATATATAGTGCAGCCATTTCCCACAACCCATCTTCCTCTTTGTATCAATAGATTTTTAGCCTCCCAAATTTCGCGCCAAGCATAGGAAGAATTTCCCGCTATAGATCCTTTTAAAACATTGCCATCAAAAAAATAACGGGCCAAGTATATCTTATGAATCAAGCTATCCTTGTGTTGTAAAAGTCTCCAAGCTTGTTTACCAAGTATAGCCATGATGAAAATCTCAAGCTCCTTGAATCCCATGCCCCCCATGGATTTCGATTTACACATAATACTCAACGATTGCCAATTGATTTTCCTCTCCTCCTTTCTTTGGCGCCACCAGAATCGAACCATCATTCTCTCAATTTCAATATATAATGTGGAGGGGAGTTTGAAGCAGCTCATAGCATAGGAAGGGATCGCTAAGGCCACTGATTTTGAGAGAACCTCCCTTCCTCCTTGGGAGAATATACTAGTCTTCCATTCTTGCAATTTCAGCTATACTTTATGTTTTATTTCAGAAAAGGCTCGAGCTTTTGATCTACCCACCATAGGTGGTAATCCATGGCACTTTTTATACTATTGTATTTGGGGAGCATTCCAAAGGACCATAATTGCTTGCTGTTTGTCTGGTTTCACATTTGCACTAAATACCTTTGAAGTTTTATCCATGTTCAATTGTTGACCTCAGGCATCTTCATAGATACTGAGGATTGTTTGTAACCGAGAAGTGGCTCCTTCATTATCTTCACAAAAAATCAAACTAGCATTCGCAAAGAGGAGATAATTCAGCCTTGGAGCTCTTCTGCACACTTGAATCCTAGTCACTTTATTAGTTCGTGCCACCTCATTCATTAGACTAACCAGTCCTTCACTACACAAAAGGAATAAGTAAGGAGAAATAGGATCTTGTCTTAAGCCCCTAGATGGTGTTATGTGACCAGTGGGATATCCATTAATAAGAATCGAAAAAGAAGGGGTAGTGACGCATTTCATTACCAGCTGGATAATCTTATCATGGAAGCCCAATTTATGCATGACTACGTGAAGAAAAGGCCATTCAACTCGATCATATGCTTTGCTCATGTCAAGTTTAAGAGACATGAAACATTTCTTACCTTTCTTCTTTCGTCACAAGATTTATGCAAAACTTTGTTCAACTTGTTTTTCATCAAAGAGTTCACATTGGTTTCTATCAAAGAGTATAAGAAATAAAATGAAATTTCTTTATGAATTAGACTCATCTTTTCATGTGGCTTTAGTAATTCATCTTTGCAATTAAGTTCTCTTCATTCTAAACATTTTAGTTGATCCGATGCAGGTTTTGAAGTTTGTAATTTAGTCCTCAAACTTTCAAATGTCGAATTTAACTTTCGAAACTTATGAAATTTATCGAATGCTCCATTAATACTTTCAATTGATCTCTTACAATTCAGTTAATCTTCAATTGCTTCAAATCAACTTTAATTAAACTACAAATCTTCTTTTCACATAAATTGTATCCAACTTAAGATTTTCCTACAATTAACATAATTTACACAAATTAAGTAAATAATCGCTCAATATATTTATAATTAAATAAGAATAGATGCCCAAATAAGCATATAAAATACACTTATCATTTTGTCTATTCATATTTTTTTGCTTCTTTGTTTTATAAAATTTACAAATGGAAGGTCAACCTTCTATCAAGAGAGAAAATACGTTGTTTTTATTATTTAAAAATACATATCAATCAAGTGAAATTACACTTCATGATGTATTGATCCAAAATCAGCCTTCAATACAACATGTCATAAATGAGAACTTGATGAGAAAATAAATTAATATTATTGTAAATAATATTCTATTTTAAATTCTCAACGAAAACGATTTAAATAAACGCATATAATGACTTTTTTTTTTTTTTAAGCTTCACAGAGTCACCCAAACAAAAATTCTGAATCCACTCTTCTTCAAAGTCATTTCACCCTTTTCAAGGCGTAGTCAAACATGCTCTTCAATGCATTGATTGATTGGCCCAACTTCCAACATGCAGATAAACCTCAATGACTATCACATCACATTCTCAAACCAGTTCTGGTGAAATTTATCCGAATTATCTTTTATTAAACAGAAGAATTCCATTAAACGATTACCCGAATTTCACTATCACGCCAGAAATTCGTTCATACTGTTAGGATTCTACAATTTGTTCTCTCTATAAATAAGAACCTCGATTAACCCTTTTTTTCTGTATCAATCAATCAACGAATTCTGAGTTTCTGTTAAACTCTATATCCATTTTAGAGAAGAGAGATGGATCTTGATTTGTCACCCACGTTGGCCAAGAAGGTGTACAGCGGAGACGGCGGCGCGTACTATGCATGGTGCCCAAATGAACTGCCGATGCTACGTGAAGGCAATATAGGCGCTGCAAAACTTGCTCTCGAGCAAAATGGCTTGGCTATGCCTCGTTACTCTGATTCCCCCAAGGTTGCTTATGTCCTTCAAGGTAGTGTTGATTAATGGGCTCGATTTAATTTTGAGTAATTTTTGCTTTATGAATTTTTTGTCAATCGTGATTTTATTTGGTTCTGTTGATTTAATTTTTGTTAAAACTCGTATTAAATTCTGTTTCTGGTTCAATTATTACAGATAATATTATATTGATTTTGTTTATTGTAATATACTTTTAAGTTGAATAGGAAAAGTAATTTGACTTCATACGCATTCTAAGTTCTTATATAGATTCTGCTAATTGAAATCCATTTGTGTTCATTGATTATACAATTTTTCTGAACTCGGAAGTCTTCATTGCAGTTGATTTATTCTTTCAAGTTTTTCTATTCTTATTATTATAGCCTTTCTCTGTTTATTCTTTGATTTAGCATTGATGAGTACAACATTCAAGAAATTCAAAACAATTGCAATAAGCTGCATATATTGACTATATAGAACCCAGATGCATGCATGTGTCCTGGGACATTGGAGAACTAGTGGTTTCTGCAGGGGAAAAATTGAGATGGAAAATTTTAACCTAGAAAGATGCCAAACACATTTTCTTTTTTGTCCTGTGAATTTTAGATCTTCATTGTGTTGAAAGTCTGGAACTGCTAGTTTGTTTATTGCCCCAGAAAACAAAGATAAGAGAAATATATCTGCTGTCAGAGTCTTGCACAAAATGGTTTAAATTTTAGGTCAGCTGCTATTGGTTCATAATCTTGTTCTATGTGATCTAATTTTTTTCCGACCAGTACAAAAATCTCCGCATTGTTTACCAACAAACCTTTTTATACAGTAAATATATCTCATCTCTCTCTTTTTTTCTTTTAATAATAGGTAGTGGAGTGGCTGGAATTGTTCTTCCAGAAAAAGAAGAAAAGGTGCTTGCAATTAAAAAGGGTGACGCCATTGCACTTCCTTTTGGTGTTGTCACCTGGTGGTACAACAAACAGGACACTGAACTTGTCATCCTGTTCCTTGGTGATACCAAAACAGCCCACAAAGCTGGTTCATTTACTGACTTCTTTTTAACAGGGTCTAATGGCATCTTCACTGGATTCTCGACCGACTTTGTCAGTAGGGCATGGGACTTGGAAGAGAGTGTTGTAAAAACCCTTGTTGGACAGCAGTCGGGTAAAGGTATTGTGAAGGTTGACACGGACTTCAAAATGCCCGAGCCCAAGGCAGAGCACCGCAATGGAATGGCACTAAATTGTGAGGAAGCTCCACTGGATGTGGACATTAAGAATGGGGGAAAGGTGGTAGTTTTGAACACAAAGAATTTGCCGTTGGTTGGTGAGGTTGGACTTGGGGCTGATCTTGTGAGGTTGAACGGAAGTGCTATGTGTTCTCCAGGCTTTTCTTGTGATTCTGCTTTGCAGGTCACTTACATTGTTCGGGGCAGTGGCCGTGCTCAGGTTGTTGGTATTGATGGTAAACGTGTATTGGAAACAACGGTTAAAGCTGGGAATCTTTTCATTGTTCCAAGGTTCTTTGTGGTTTCAAAGATTGCTGATCCTGATGGTTTGGAGTGGTTCTCTATCATCACAACTCCCAAGTGTGTATTACTTCTTTTTAATGTTTGCTACTTGAATTTCTATTTATTTCTTTTGGTTCCATCTATGTTATATACGTTTCCTCTGAATGTTTCTGACTTCAAATATGTTGTCCTTGGCAGTCCTGTTTTCACTCATTTAGCTGGGAGGACTTCAGTCTGGAAGGCATTGTCCCCCCAAGTGCTCCAGGCATCTTTCAATGTTTCTCCTGATGTAGAGCAGAAATTCAGCTCGAAGAGGAAGGCTGAAGAAATCTTTTTCCCACCACCAAATTGATTCAGGAATATGGTTCTTTTTGTTCAAGTTTTTAGTTTAATAAGCAGCATTAAGAGTTCGAAAACGCTTAGCAATTTTACTTTTACATGTCTGGAGTTCTATTAGGATTTTTGCAAATGTCACAGCTTCTGCTTGATAATGGTTTATTGTGCCATATTCGTGATGCTTCTTTAGTGGTTTTCTTCGGCAATTTGCTTCTTTAATTTGATTGGATTCTGTATGACTCTTAACACGACTCGCTTCCAAAACACTTCATTAGTAGATGATGCATTCAGTTTTGGCTGATTTATGATTTATCATAAGGATTAAACCATTTTACCAGAAAGAATTTGACATTTTTGTTGACATTCTCTCACATTTTAGTAGGACAAATGCGGGACCCATATGAATTAAAAATGAAAAAAAAAAAAATCCCTCATCACCCCTATTGTGAAGGGTCTGTCAAACCCTTCCTAGCACCCCAGCACAATTCTTATCATAATACCCGTGTCACCTGCCACAATCTCCTCTTGCACCCCGAGGTTGATGCCATCCTCCACCGGGAGGGGGACCTGTGTGCCCCTACCGACATCATCTACAAATAGTCCTGGCTGAATCCTCACTCACAATGGACAATCGGCTTGTCAGTGTCTCAAGCCACCCTCCCCTCAGCCTCTAGTCAAAGATGAGATTGGAGCTGTCGGCCCAATTGCATACAAGGGTTGACACAGGGGAGGTCATGGGGGTCACATGACCCCCCAACTTTTGGCCTTTTTTTTTAAGTTCTGTTTAGTACGGATTAAAATTAAATTTTGATTTAAATTAAAGTTAACAATTAATTTAATTTTAATAACATATTTCATGAGATCCACAACTTTTATCAAAATTTACTTAAATTTTGATTTTAATCCTTACCAAATAGGAGCAAAATCATAATAAATGTGAATTTTTTTTTCTTTTTTCTCTTACTCTCTCGACTCTCTCCTTCACACTTTTTTACGAAAATCTTAACCCTTCTAATTTTTAAAAATTTGTCTATAATTTCTTTACAAATTATCACATATACTATAAATTTTAACATGCCAATCAAATTTTCAACTAATTAGAACCTGAATTTGCATTTTCTCATATCAAATTTTGTATATAGAACGTGTCTAAAATGATTGTGTTCAATTTGACTTATATTCAACGAATTGTGTTTAGTTGATTGATTATTAGTATTGAATATTGATTATGTATTTTTCCTTTCGATTACTTGAATTGATTATTTATATCAAATACACTATAAATTCTTAAAACGTAAAGATGTATTTTCTTGTAATGAGCAAAATTTTAATAAAATGACCATTCAAAATCAAATGGATAAAATCGTCGTGTAAAATATTAATAAAAGAGTTTTTTTTAAACGTGTTTTTTGGGGTCAAATATGAATCATCAAAATTCAAAACAAAGTATTTGACGTATAGGGTTTGATTGTGCCCAGGGGCAGAGCTACATAGAGGTCGGTGCCTGCACTGGACTTTGGGAAAAATTGAGGCTCTCGTGGATAAAATTGATGGTTGTTCATTAGGGGTTTTGTTTTTTTTTATGTTATATATGATTTGTGGAGTTTTTAATGTAGAGATCTTTGAAAATGCAAGTGCATTTGATGAATCTTAGTCAATTGCCGATCGGGTGCTTGAATTTGCTCAGCCCTCGGTATTCCTGTTACCTCAGCTCCTGGAGGTCTTCGCAAAATCTAAGCTTATGTATTTATAAATACATACACACGTATTGGCTGTGTATGTAAGTGAATGAGTGTGAGCAGAGAGAGAGAGAGAGAGAGAGAGAGAGAGAGAGGCACACATATATGTGTGTGTAAAAGTAAGAGAGAGAGAATACACAAGTGTGTGAAAGATATTGAGTGGATATAATTGATAATTGAGTGCTGTGTATGCGTGGAGTTATTTACATAATTGAGATAAAAAATTGTGTAAGTTTATTTCTTAAATAAAGTTCTATTTTGTTTGGGGTTTAAATTCAACATATATGTATGTGTATATAATTATATTATTACATTGGAAGAAAACAATATACTGGTTGGATCAAAATGCCCTATTTAATTTTAAATGATACAGTGAGAGTCTAATCCATTCAAATTCTCGCATCTCCACAATCAAAGCTCATATCTGAATTAATCACAAAATATCTTTCCATTTTATTCCAATCTCGAACCTTAAAACTTATTGAATAATTCATCTCTATCTTTATATGAATATTGAATCAAAGTTAAAGTAGTTTTGTGATTTAAGAATTTCACTGCAGTTGTTACACGTTTCCTTATGCACTAGGATTTTTCAAGATCAAATGAAGCTTTTTTTTTTATCATAGACTAATTTTGGCAAAAAAAAAAATCACTATAGTCAATCTAAAATTGTGTCCGCACTGGACAAAATCCCTGACTCCACCCCTGATTGCCCCCCTAATTCAAAATGGTTGCCCTGCCACCCGCTGCGTTGCAAGGGTATTAAACCTGCTCAAGCACCTGAAGTCCCTACACGCTACTATCAATCCGTTCGATTTGAAAAAAAAAAATCGTTTGAATAATCTTCCACGTAATGGGTCTAATAAGTGCGTTTTACACATTTATTTTGGTTAAAAAACATTGATAATTGTTAATAAATATGTGGAATATAGCTTAATTTAATGTAATTTGTATTTTGCAGGACAACACTAATGAATATAGCGGAAATTAGGAGAAAAATAGAGAAAATGACTAAAATGAAAAAAAATCAAAGTTCAGGAACCAAGATGCAAATAACCGAAAGATAACATGGAAGAGGATTTGAAGATGTGAAGATGACGAGATCAAATCGATCAAAGGAATGGAACATTGGAAGAAAAATAAGGCGGAAAAATGTTCAAATGTATCAAATACAAAGTTCGGGAACTGAAATACAAATACTCAAAAGTTACGTCAAATCTCACGATGAAAATTTGAGAGTATTAGGCATCAATTGGATGAGAAAAAAAGTCAAATGGATGAAATATAGTCCAAGTACTTTCACATATCAACTTCCAGCCGAAAAAGCTATGTTTTGGATTCTCAGTCTCAGTTTGAGACCCTTTTTTGGCATAGGAAATGTTCGAATTGAAAAATTTATATTTCACAAATATTTGTAGCCCTTTGAGTCATATTTATAATACATTTTGAATCACCTCAATCGAATATTGGAAGAGAAAGATATGACCAAAATACTAGAAGCTATCCGGTGGAAAAAAAAAGTATACCTATGCGACCGCATAGGTATAATTGGATGCGACCGCATAGTGTATTCTAGGGGCCAAAATTGATGGTTGGACGTCCTTCTATGCGACCGCTTATAAATGTACTATGCGACCGCATAGTACAAACTTTTGGCGAGATTTTGTTTCCTTTTCCAACTGAAACTCTACTTTGGTAACACAATTTCAAGCATCCTACATATACAAAACTCGACTAGAACATGAAGCGAGACTTTCTTTTGACCTAAAGAACATATTTTACAAGGGTTTTGAGAGAAGAAAGGAGGAAGAACGTTAAGAACAACACCACAACGCGAAGATTAATCTCAAGAATTGAATAGGGTGATGTCGTTCTTTACTTATTTTTCTGACTTTCTTCTTTCCACTTTACTAGGCTAGATTAACTCTATACTATGGTTAGATGAACTACATAATATGAATTTTAATTCTTACTTTTACATTATTGACAATCAAAATTTTAAATGATACAGTGAGAGTCTACTCCATTCAAATCCTCGCATCTCCACAATCAAAGCTCATATCTGAATTAATCACAAAATATCTTTCCATTTTATTCCAATCTCGAACCTTAAAACTTTTTGAATAATTCATCTCTATCTTTATATGAATATTGAATCAAAGTTACAGTAGTTTTGTGATTTAAAAATTTCACTGCAGTTGTTACACGTTTCCTTGTGCACTAGGATTTTTCAAGATCAAATGAAGCTTTTTTTGATCATAGACTAATTTTGGCAAAAAAAAAAAAAATCACTATAGTCGATCTAAAATTGTGTCTGCACCGGACAAAATCCCTGACTCGACCCATGATTGTCCCCCCCAATTCAAAATGGTTGCCCTGCCACCCGCTGCGTTGCAAGGGTATTAAATCTGCTCGCGCACCTGAAGTCCCTACACGCTACTATCAATCCGTTCGATTTGAAAAAAAAAAAGTCGTTTGAATAATCTTCCACGTAATGGGCCTAATAAGTGCGTTTTACACAATTATTTTGGTTCAAAAACATTGATAATTGTTAATAAATATGTGGAATATAGCTTAATTTAATTTAATTTGTGTTTTGCAGGACAACACTAATGAATATAACGGAAATTAGGAGAAAAATGGGGAAAATGACTAAAACGAAAAAAAATTAAAGTTCAGGAACCAAGATGCAAATAACTGAAAGATAACTCGGAAGAGGATTTGAAGATGTCAAGATGGCAAGATCAAATCGATCAAAGGAATGGAACATTGGAAGAAAAAGAACGCGGAAAAGGGTTCAAATGTATCAAATAGAAAGTTCGGGGAACTGAAATGCAAATACTCAAAAGTTACGTCAAATCTCACTATGAAAATTTGAGAGTGTTAGGCATCAATTGGATGAGGAAAAAAGCCAAAGGGATGAAATATAGTCCAAGTACTTTCACATATCAACTTCTAGCCGAAAAAGTTATGTTTTGGATTCTCAGTCTCAGTTTGACCCTTTTTTGGCATAGGAAATGTTCGAATTGGAAAATTTATATTTCATAAAGATTTGTATCCCTTTGAGTCATATTTCCAACACATTTTGAATCACCTCAATCGAATATTGGAAGAGAAAGATATGACCAAAATACTAGAAGCTATCCGGTGGGAAAAAAGTATACCTATGCGACCGCATAGGTATAATTGGATGCGACTGCAGAGTGTATTCTAGGGCCAAAATTGATGGTTGGACGTCCTTCTATGCGACCACTTATATTACTATGCGACCGCATAGTACAAACTTTTGGCGATATTTTGTTTCGTTTTCCAACTGAAACTCTACTTTGGTAATAAGATTTCAGGTATTCTACATATACAAAACTCGACTAGAACACGAAGCGAGACCTTCTTTTGACCTAAAGAACATATTTTACAAGGGTTTTGAGAGAAGAAAGGAGGAGGAACATTAAGAAAAACACCACAACGCGAAAATTAATCTCAAGAATTGAATAGGGTGATGTCGTTCTTTACTTATTTTTCTGATTTTCTTCTTTCCACATTGCTAGGCTAGATTAATTCTGTACTATGGATAGATGACTATATAATATGAATTTTAATTCTTAGTTTTACATAATGGACAATCAAAAACACGTTTTAGGATATTTGAATAATTTATATGAATTTCTTTTCTCCATAATTATTGTATACGTAATTGTGTGAGTGTGGCGGCTTATTTCATGCATTCGAAAGAAGAGGAATAGGTTCGACATGGTATAAATCATCATATGGTCTGATAGCCGCTATGCCTTGTGTAAATCTTTAAGTGTTCATAAAAACTCATACATTGTTTTATGTCCGCATCCATCATAAAGATATAGTCGGATCACATATTGGAATATGTTTAACTTTACTCGAGAGAGACTGTTAAATAATTTAGGAGTATTGATTCTTCAATATTTCAACAGTGTGCCATAGTGTAAAACTAGGTTTAAAAAGATTATTGCATAGGGATTCTTGATCCTAATACATTCATCACATATCAGAAAACACTTCAATTTATATTCATCGCCAAATTACATTCAGTTAGTTAATTCATTCATAATTGTATACTTATTATTGATTTAGTTATAATTTCATTACAACAACACTTCACTTTCATTATTTCGATTAACGTCACGGTAATTAGAATTTAAACTAATCAATCTCTGTGGGAATAATAATTTGACTCAAAATCCATATTACTACTTATTAACGAATTGTATACTTGCTGTGATTTTAATTAGACATATTTTCTTAAACAAGTTTTTTGCGCCGTTGCCAGGAATTGAATTGAATTTAATTATATTTATTCTGACACTAATTCAAATTTTAGTGTTATTTTTAATTATTTGTGTTTTAGTTAGTAATTTTTCTTTTTATTAATTTATCTAAGTACTACTTTTAATTCTTTGTCGGGTCTTGTATGCGAAGGTCAGTTGACGATGACTTGATTCTAGCTGATCCAGAAATCGAACGCACCTACCATCGTAGGCAAAGAGAAGCAGGAGCAATACAACATATGGCTGACGCGCAAAAAGAACAAGTGGTTCAAGTCCATGAAGAGGCAATCATTGATGAGGGAAACATGCTAGTTGGGGACTTCATGACACTAGAAATCATTCAGAGTCAATCCAGCATCGCCTACCTTCCGTTCGAGCAACCCAACTTCCAGTTGAAGTTATGGCAGAGCTGAAGAAAACCCATATACATACGTCTCTCGATTCTTGGAGATGTGTCAACACTTCAGATATCAGGGTATCTCAGATGATACTATCAGACTACGGCTATTCCTCCATACGCTACGTGATAGAGCACTGAAGTGGTTGGATTCTCAACCTATTGCCCGCATCAGCACATGGAACGACTTAGCTCAAAAATTCTGCACAAAGTTCTTTCCACCTGCCAAAAATTTAAAACTGAAGCATGATGACAGCTAACGTTGCCAAAAAGTCAAGTTGTGAAGAGTATGGAGCAGATCATAACGTAGCAAATTGTCCTATTTTGGCCTAAAATATGGAACGAGTGGATTTTGCACAATAGGGACAACATCAATAGAATAATCCATATTCAAATACTTACAACCAAGGTTGGAAAAAACACCCAAATTTCTCTTGGGCTCATCAGAATAGGCAGCATGATCAGTTTCAGTAACAGGAGAAGAAATTTCAACTGGAAGAGATGTTCGGGAAATTTATGGAAAAAAACAAATCCATAGATGGAAGCTAACAACCAGTTCAAGAGGAAAATCGAAACAACTCTTCGAGATCAGAGTGATGCTATTAAAAATCTAGAGACTCAAGTTGGGCATATTGCACTTTCTATGACAAATAGAGTACTAGGTACATTGTCAAGCAATATTGAGACTAATCCAAAGGAGCAGGTAATGGCCATCCGTATTTTAGGAAATAAATAGTTGAGTATCCATCTATGAAAGCAATCACCACGAGGAGTGGAATGCAACTGCCAAATATTCATGTCAAAAGACCTGATGTGAGTAAAGATATAGTACCTTCTTCAGATAAGGAGCAAGTGGAATAGACTGAACAGACAACAAAGGCATCTACTAAAGAGAGTTTAGGTACACCACGGGTTAAGGCAACTGTTCCTATCAATCCTTACGAACCTCATATACCATTCCTACAAAGGTTGAAGAGACACCAGGTGGACCAACAGTTTGAGAAGTTTTTGGATTTACTAAGAAAACTCTACATTAATATTCCGTTCATAGACGCAATAAGACAATTTCTAAGATATGCCAAATTTTTGAAGGATACATTCATCATACATTTGAAAACATCAAATTACATTCAACGTTATTTGCATTCAGTTTAGTTAAATCATTCATCATTGCATAATTAGATTAATTTAGTTATGATTTCATTACGACAACACTTCAATTTTATTATTTCGGTTAAGATCACAGTAATAGGAATTGAACTAATCAATCTTCGTGGGACGATACTTGGACTCAATAAGTCCACTTTGTTACTTATTAACGAACCGTACACTTACGGTGATTTTAATTTGAAATATATTTTTGTGAACAAATTTTTTGGACATGATATCAAAGAAGAAAGAGCTTCCAGAATTTAAAATTGTGTCACTAATAAAGGATAACAATGCAATATTACAAAAGAAACTGCCTTCCAAGCTCAAGGATCCAAGGAGCTTAAATTTACCTATTTCAATTGGAGAAGTTGGTACTTTTAATACTATGTGTGATACTTGTGTGAGTATTAACTTGATGCCACTTTCAATTTTCTTGAAAATTGATTTGGGAGAGGTTAAAGCAACAACAGTGAATCTGCAGCTGGTTGATAGGTCCCTTACCCACCCAAAGGGATCATAGAAGATGTGCTGATTAAATTGGAGAAATTCATCTTCCCAGTGGATTTTTCTATTCTAGACATAGAAGAAGACATGAATATTCCAATAATCTTAGGAAGACCATTTTTAGCAACAAAGCGAGCTTTGATTGATATGGAAAAGTGTAAGCTAATCTTGAGGATAAATGAGGAGCAAAAAGTTTTTACATTATATAATCCATCCAAACAACCATTAGCCATCGTCAAGTGTCTATGTATCAATGAAAATGAACTATCCCTTCAAAATTGCCAGTAGAGAAAACCAAAATTTGGCGGATTGCTTGGTAGAGACGAGAACAGAGAATTCAAAGTGTGGAGAGCTAAAAGATGATGCAAAACTAGAAATTACAAAGTGTACAATGATGAAATTCTTCGACTTGAACAACCATGAACCTACCAAATTAAAGTCAAGCTATAGACTATAAACTAGTGTTGGTTGGGAGGTAACCCAACAATTCTCCCCTTTTATTTATTTCACTTTATGCATTAAATTAGGAATTTTTCGTATATTTGATAATTTTTAATAAATTTGATTCATTCATCGTCTTTACAGGACACAAATAGTCTATACATGGTCCACACCTTTCTTCCTCCATCATCTTCACCTTCACATCTACATGGATCAGAGAAGTATCTCTTCTAGCCCCAATTTCTCTATTTTTAGTGAATTTGTCATTAGTATTATGTGCCCTTCAATTTTCATTCTGTTATTCTTTAAAAATTGAGGATAATGTTCTGTATAAATTTGAGAGTGGAAATATTTCCAATCATCAGGTTACTGTTGTTTTTGTGTGATTGTGTGTTAAAAAAAATTCTATTTTTATTAAGTTTTTATCTATTTTGTTTTCTATCTTAAATTATAATAATAGTTCCGTGTGCTTGTGTGGGTTTGATGACCTTTCTGGCTATGATGTTGAATATTGGAATGGGTATGAACTCTGAATAATGAAAATAGTGCATTATCAGATTAGTCAAAGGTTGTTTATGTGAACTTGACATTCTTTATGCAGGACACTCATGTGTGACATATTTAGTTGGTGATTTGGTTCAATATGTATAGAATTATTGAACATAGAAAGTAGATCAAAATAACCTTTATTATATTACTTCATAATCCAAATGAAGAGTAGTTTGGTGATGGTTGAGCTATTATAGGGAAACATGGAGATGAGTAGGGATTTCGTGCATNAGTAGTTTGGTGATGGTTAAGCTATTATAGAGAAACATGGAGATGAGTAGAGATTCTGTGCATGATATCAACTTGTGTGGATTATCTAAAACCAATTAGATAAGGACGAGGTGAAAGTTTTAAGTTAGAGGTTTGTTTTACGAACTGGATATCTAAAAGAAATGGGGCATATCACTAATCTATGTATGAATAAAAAGAATAAAAACATCTTTTTAGCCTAAAGTCACTACATGGGTTATATAGAAAGCAAATGAGAATATTTGTTTGTTTGAAAAAAAAATTACATTGATTAAACCCCAGAGATTCGGTAGATAGAACTATACATTTAATGAGAGGCAAATAATTTAATTGAGTCCTGAAAGTTGAAGCAATAAAACATATAGGAAAATTTCAACTTGTTGTATTGTGAACTTGTAATAGTAAGATCTATTCAAACTAAGAGAGGGCAAGAAATAGAATTAAATAAGTTCAACTTAGAAAGCACCCTGAGAAAATTGAGTGAAAAGAATATGTTTTGGGGTGTGTGCATCTCTCAAGCGAAGTAAGTAAATATTTGACTACTATGGGTCAAACGTCGAGCCAATCATGAGCTTGATATGTTTATCGGAGTATACACACACACGTCGAGTTATGCATATTATCAGTGGAGATTGATTTATTTTTTGCACGGTTAAAGTTATTCATTTTGTTAGTACTAAATTCCAATCTTGAGACACGACAGATTGTCTAACCATGTTTGATGTAAAATTAAGTTACAGTTTTGTTTGAGGACAAATAATAGTTCAAGTTTGAGGGTGTTAATAAGTATATTTTACACACTTATTTTGGTTCACAAACATTGATAATTGTTAATAAATATGTGGAATATAGCTTAATTCGATGTAATTTGTGTTTTGCAGGACAACACTGATGAATATGGCAGAAATTAGGAGAAAAATGGGAAAAAAGACTAAAATCAAAGAAAATCAAAGTTCAAGAACCAAGATACAAATAACCAAAAGATAACCCGGAAGAAGATTTGAAGATGTGAAGATGGTGAGATCAAATCGATCAAAGGAATGGAACATTGGAAAAAACAAAAAGGCGAAAAAAGGTTCAATTGTATCAAATACAAAGTTCGGGGACTGAAATATAAATACTCAAAAGTTATGTGTCAAGTGTCATGATGAAGATTTTAGAGTGTTAGGCATCAATTGGATGAGGAAAGAAGCCAAAGAGATGAAATATAGTCCAAGTACTATCATATATCAACTTCCAGCCGAAAAAAGTTATGCTTCGAATTTTTAGTCTCAGTTTGAGACCCATTTTTGGTATAGGAAATGTTCGAATTGGAAAATTTATACTTTCGGAATATTTGTAGCTCTTTGAGTCATCTTTCTAACACGTTTTAAATTATCTCAATCGAATATCGGGAGAGAAAGATATTACCAAATTACTAGAAGCTATCCGATGGGAAAAAAGTATACCTATGCTGCTGGATAGGTATAATTGGATGCGACCGCATAGTGTATTCTAGGGCCAAAATTGATGGTTGGACGTCCTTCTATGCTACCATTTATAAAAGTACTATGCGACCGTATAGCACAAACTTTTAGAAAGATTTTGTTTTCTTTTTCAACTGAAACTCTACTTTGGTAACAAGATTCTAGGCATCCTATATATACAAAACTCGACCAGAACACGAAGGGAGACCTTCTTTTGACCTAAAGACATATTTCACAAGGATTTTGAGAGAAGAAATGAGGAAGAACACGAAACACCACAATGCGAAGATTAATCTCAAGAATTGAATTGGGTGATGTCGTTCTTTACTTATTTTTCTGATTTTCTTCTTTCCACATGCTAGTCTAGATTAATTCTGTACTAAGGTTAGATGAACTATGTAATATGAACTTTAATTCTTAGTTTTACATTTTTGACCATCAAAAAACACTTTTTGGGATATTTGAATGATTTATATGAATTTTTTTCTCCATAATTATTGTATACGTAATTGTGTGAATGTGGTGGCTTATTTCAGGCATTCAAAAGAAAGGGAATATGTTCATCATGGTATAAATCATCATATGATCTAATAAGGGATAGAAATATACCGCTATACCTTGTGTGAATCTTTAAATGTTCATAAAAACTCATGTATTCTTTTTATGTTCACATCCGTCATGGAGATATAATCGAATCACATATTGGAATATGTTTAACTTTACTCGAGAGAAATTGTTAAATAATTTATGAGCATTGATTCTTCAATATTTCAACAGTGTGTCAAAGTGTAAAACTAAGTTTAAAAAGATTATTGCATAGGGATTCTTGATCCTAGTACACCATCACATATTAGAAAACACTTCAATTTATATTCATCGCCAAATTTTATTTAGTTAGTTAATTCATTCATAATTGCATACTTATCATTAATTTAGTTATAATTTCATTACAACAACACTTCACTTTCATTATTTCGATTAATGTCACGGTAATTAGAATTTAAACTAATTAATCTCTATGGGAACGATACTTGGACTCAAAATCCATTTTACTACTTAGTAACGAACCGTACACTTGCGGTAATTTTAATTAGACATATTTTCGCAAACAAGTCTTTGGCGCCGCTGTCGGGAATTGAATTTAGTTAATTTTATTTATTTTGACACTAATTCAAATTTTAGTGCTATTTTTTATTATTTGTATTTTAGTTAGTAATTTATCTAAGTGCTACTTTTGATTCTTTGACAGGTCTTGTACGTGAAGGTCACTTGGAGGTAACTGGATTCCAGTTGATCCAGAAATCGAACACACCTTCCATCGTAGACAAAAAGTAGCAAGAGCAGTACAATAAATGACTAACGTGCAAAATAAACAAGTGGTTCAAGTCTATGAAGAGGACATCATTGATGACGGAAATGTACGGGCTGGGGCTTCATGACACCACAAATCATTCAGAGTCAATCTAGCATCGTCTACCCTCCATTTAGGCAACCCAACTTCCAGTTGAAGACCAACGTCATACATCTATTTCAGAATGGACATCTGTTTTATGGCAGAGCTGAAGAA
>CAIGRB010102402.1:70561-108926 GCA_903798255.1 Fraxinus quadrangulata | reverse complement strand
TTTACTTTACGTTACCTTTTATATTGTGCTTTATTCATACTTGAATTAAGTTATTAAACTTACATATTTAATTCTAGTATCATACTTTGAAATTATATCTTGTGTATTGTATAGCTTTGAGATAAAGTGTCGAAAAAGTTTCAAAAACCAATTCACCCCCTCTTGGTTAGTTATTCTTGGGTTATCACGGTGTTGGTTGTTATACCATGTTAAAAGACTGAGATAAGTTATCTAATTTCTTTGTAAGCACCTCCATCTCACTATATCTATGTTATGCATCATTTCTGTTTTCTTCGTAATTTCCTTGTCAGACGACAACATAGACTAATTCGTTGCTAGCCTCTCATACAACTCATGAGCGTCATCAATGTCTATCTTCATTATTGATCTACTAGCTGAAGCATCTATCATATTTTTGTATTCTTAATGTAGTCCATAGTAGAAGAGATATAATTGCGCTTGCTTAGGAACATCAAGATTTGGGCACTTTCTAAATAAGTTCTTGAACCTCTTCCATACTTCTGGATAGCTCTCGAGATCCTTCTGCTTAAAGGTGTGGATTCATTCCGCAGTTGACGAACTTAAGATGGCAAGAAGAACTTCATGATTGATTTCTGTACCATGTTATTAAAGAGCAGGTCCACTCTCGTGCGACATCCTTCAATATGTGAGGAAATAATTGTATTCGAAATGCGTTAGCGACATCCATTCATGACTAATAACGTCGTACAACATGAGAAAAGCTTGTACGTTTTCATGTGGATTTTCTATAACTTTCCCAAAGAACCTGATGTCCTAGTGATTCTGGAAGATGTTGATGACATCTGGTCGAGTGTAGAAGTTAACTGTCCAAACAGAGGATAGATTATTGGAGATTGCACTGGATTAACATAGTCTCAAACTAAAATAGGGGCTTCATTAACGACGGCCCACTACTGAATTGGCTCATGCAGCTAAAGTGGGTCCTGGACCTGATTCAAATTCAAATTCATATTCTTGGCCATTTCTCTTATTTCATGTTGTTCTCTTTTGCGCTGTCTGAGAGTCCTTTTGATTTCGATATCTATCGAAGCTAGATAGATCTCGTCAGGATTTTGCATAAATTGATGTTCGCCAAAAAAGAATCCAAACACAAGAGAATGAGATAATGTGATATAAGCCTAAGAACAAATAAAAAAATCGTATCTAATATAAATAATAAACTATAATTAAAACAGTTCATTCCTCGCCAACGGTGTCAGAAACTTGTTCAATAAAATTCAGCTAACGTATGAGATCGTTGACAAATAATAATATGGTGAGTTAAAGTATCGTCCTACGAGGAATAACGTCTAATTTTAGTATACTAGCTATTATCAAATTTGATCACTTTTGAACAAAAGAGATTCATGAATTTGTAATGATTCTAATTTATACTACGAAAGCAATAAATTATGGTTTTTTTTATTAAATACGAGATGAATGTATTGGATATCCAACTCTATTGAAGAACTTCTAGTTCCAATCCTGGACTTGTGTTGATCAATGTTATTAATATGCTTGTGACGATCGATAAGCAAATTTCATCTAATATTCTTTTCCAAGATATATTAAACATATGTTCAATACAACCCGATCCTATTCATAGTCCGAATTCATATAAAAATATGCATTTAATTTTAGGATTATCTCGTGCGATCGCACACGCCATAATTATTATTCCTAATATTTATTGCCTGTGTGTTCCATATACAGAGTTCTACCAATTGTGAGTTTCCAACACCACAAATAAGCAACTAATTGCCTTAATGGTGTGCAAGTATTAAAACAATGAAAGATTTATGCATATGAAATCACAACACGATAATTAATTGAAAATTACAAAGTCTTAAATTAAAAACTAAAAAGCAAAAGGTTTTGTTATCCATCCAATACAATAAAGATTAGCCTAGCATACTTCTATAAAACTTACGCAGAATATTAAAGAAAGGCATCACTCGAATCAAGAAATATAGTGGAAATCTTGAAACCTTCAATTTCCTTATGTTAATACCAAATCTGAGGGATGAAATTCTTCTTCTTCTATGTGAAATACTCTCCTTCTCGGCTCAAAGTATGCTAGAATATGTGATATCCTGTTCTAGGTGACTTCTAGGTCAATAAAAGGTGTCCACGGTTGTTTCCATATAGAATAGCAATCAAATATGGAAACTAGAAATTTTCCTTTGTGAAGCTACCTTGCGGCTGCAAGGTTGAACCAGTTTGGGGTCTGCTATGTTGGATGCCTCGAGTTCGGCTGCAACCCTCATTGACCTATGCAGCCACATAGTCAAACTTGACTTCCAAAGTCGACATTTTGGTCCCTGAACTCTTTCACAATGCTTGTTGACCTCTTTTTTCACTATGTTGTCCTCTTTACTAGTTCAATTGACCCCCCACACTTCCACATCTTCATTTCTACTTTCGTCACAACTTTTGATTATTCGCATTTTAGTCTACGAACTTTATATTTGCTTTAATTAAGCCTTTTTTGTTCATTTTCTCCAGTTTCACCAATATCAACGATGTATTGTACAAAACACTTATCACGAATTAAGCAATATTTTAATATAACTCATCAGCAAACACTGAGTTTAACAGCCCAAATAAGTGTATTAAATATCAATTTGCATAATTGAAATGGGGAATTAAACTCCAAAATGCTTCTCATTGAGTCATTCATGACTAGTTTTCCTATTGAAGCAAGTTTGTGGGATCTCCAATCATCAGGTATTAATTTTACCCATTATAAAAGCTTTAAACTCATTTTCCTCAATGCGTAGTATATTCTCTCTCTAAATAATCCTTTTGTAAATGGATTCGCGAAGTTATCTTTCGACTTAACAAAATCAATTGATATTGTTCCATTTGAGAATAACTGTCGAACAATATTATGTCTACAACGTATATGTCTCGACTTACTGTTGTACAAAGAATTTTCTGCTCTAGCTATAGTTTGATTATTGCAATGGATATATATAGCTGGCAAAAGCTTTGGCCATATTGAAATATCTTCTATGAAATGTCTTAACCATTCGACCTCTTATTCTACTTTGTCTAAAGCAATAAACTTGAATTCCATTGTGGATCGAGCTATGCATGTTTTAGAAGATTTCCAAGAAATCGCACAACCTCCAAGAGTAAATACATAGCCACTAGTGACATTAGATTCATCCATATCTAATATCCAGTTGGCATCACTGTATCCTTTTGGGTATGTTTAAGTATCCTAACACTCTAAGTTATGTACTCCAATGTTCATTACTGGGATTACTTGTTTATCGAATTAGCTTACTTACCAAGTAGGCTATGTCTGGACGTGTACAATTCATTAATTACATTAGGCTTCCAATTATTTGGGAATACTCTGATTGTTATTTACCATTTTTGGTATTCTTGTGAAGAACTACATGAGGAAGAAATGGATTATTATACTCATCAATACCATGAATCTTAAACCTCTGCATTACTTTATCTACATAATGTGTTTGAGACAAGGTTATCCCATTAGGTATTCTAGAGAATCCCAATTACTTCATCTACATAATGTGTTTGAGCAAGGTTATCTTCATATCAAAATTATTGGTGAGCGTTATCATTGTCTTATTGATGACTTCTATATTAGTCCTTAATATGAGCACGTCATCAACATATAGATATATCAAAACACTTGCTTCTTTGAATTTTTTTGAGTAAATACATTTATCACACTCATTTATGGTGAATCCATTCCTAATCGCGACATTGTCAAACTTTTCAATCCACTGTTTAGGAGCTTACTTCAATTCGTATGAGGACTTAACAAATTTACAAACTTTGTATTTTTGTCCTTTTACTTTGAATCCACATAAACTTTCTCATTTAATTCACCATTTAAAAATGTAGTATGAACATCCATCTGATGTATCTGCAAGTTATATAAAGCTGCTAAAGCAAAGTTATCCTTGTTACAGGTGAATAAATGTAAAAAAGAGTCATTTTTTTACGATATCCTTGGCAACAAGTCGTGTTTTATATTTATCTATTGCACCATTGGGTTTTAATTTTCTTTTAAAAATCCATTTGCATCCAATTAGTTTAATCCCTTGGGAAGATCAACCAATTCATAATGGATTCGATCTCGCTATTTATAGCTTCCTTCCAGAATGAAGATTCTGGGCTAGTCATAGCCTCCTTAAATGTTAAATGCTCGTTTTCATTCATAAATGATATAAAGTCTGGACTAAAGGATTTAGCAACCTTTTCTTTTTAACTCTTTCTTGGTTCAGATTCTATCTTTTTCAAAAGCATCATACTTTTCCTTTTTATATTATTCTCAGGAGTATCACTTTTATTAGGAAACACGCTTTCAAGGAATTCGGCATCTCTAGTTTCAATAGTCGTATTGAGATGAATGTTATTTCCGATTTATGTACAAGGAATTTGTATGCACTACTATTTACTACATATCCGATAAAAATACAATCATTAGTTTTAGGTCCTAACTTGATCCTTTTAGAAGGTGGAATAGCCACTTATGCTAAACACCCCACAATTTTAAGTATTAGTAGGAATGCATTATACCTTTCCACAATTCATAGGGTACTTACCCAATTTTCTTATGAAGAACTCTATTTAGAATAAAGTTAGTAGTTAATACATCCATCCACAAGTTCTGTGGCAAGCCAAAACTAATAAGCAAAGCGTTAACCATATCTTTTAAAGTTCTATTTTTCCATTCAACAACTTCATTTTGTTGAGGAATATATGGAGTGGTTATTTGGGGAATAATACCAAATTTAACACATAATTCATCAAAATCTGATGAGTCATATTCACTGCCTCTATCAGATCTTAGTACATTGATCGTCTTGCCAAGTTGATTTTCAACTTCATTTTTGTAAGTGATAAATGCATCTGATGCATCGTCTTTACTACCTAGTAAATATATACGTAACAATATCTACAATGATCATCTATAAATGTGATAAAATATTTTTTGCCACCTTGAGTTTGAACAAATTTCAAATCACATATATCTCTATGTATCTACCCTAATGGTTCACTACATCTTTTATTTCAACACGGATTTCACATTTATGTTCATTTTCCGATTCAAGTTTACGTGTAAGTCTTAAACTTGCCAATTCCTTAATGAAGTACGATTAACATGTCCTCATCTTCTATACCATAAAAAACAAGTCTCAAGTAAGTAAACATAAGAATCAATTTATTCATAACTTGTGGGTACAAATATGTGGACTTATTGTCCACTACAACAGCATTGGCCTTAAACTGGCCATCAAGTAAATAACCCTTTCCAGTATACATGCCCCTTTTAGTAAGTACAAATTTATCAGACTCAAATACCAATTTGAATCCCTTCTTACTGAGTATAGAAACTAAAATCAAATTCTTCCTAATTTTCGGGACATCCACAACATTTTTCAACATCAATTATTTTCTAGAGGTGAACTTCAGAATGACCTTTCCAATTCCTTCTATCTTGGATGAAGCTGAGTTACCCATATAGAGATGTTCGTCTTGATCTATTTTCTTGTACTTGGTGAATAAACTCATGTCTACACAAATGTAGTGACGAGTGGCTCATGTATCCACTGATACAAACTTAACTTCGGGTACAGTTGCAGATAGGTTGATATCGGCAATTTCTACCAACATGTTGTCTACTTCAGTGATGTTTGTCTGGGGAGGTTTCTTCTTTTGTGCATCTTTTTTCTTACGGTGATAGTCTTTGGACCGATGTCCTAGCTTTCCACAATTATAACAGTCTTCTTTGAACCGTTTTGCATCATTTCCCTTTCCATTATCCTTAGACAAGCTAAGATGCTTTCTATTTTTACTTTTAGACATGGAGTCTTCAATCATGTTAGACTTTGCTTCCATGTTTCGCGTAAATTTTTTCTTTTCTGCAGCATTGTTGTCTTCTTTAATCTAAAGTCGAACAATTAGATCCTCTATTGTCATCTCTTTGTACTTACTTACGATAATTGTTAAAATCTCATAGTAGAGGTAGTTTCTCAATCATAGAAGTAAATTGGAAAGATTCACCAAATATTGTGAAGAATTATTTACATCTCTTGAACTTAACTCATAATCGTCTTTGAATCAACCATCTTGAAATCCAGAAATTTACCAACGATGAGTTTCTTCGTTCTGACATTTCCTGCCTTGTATTTTTTTATCAAAAGATTCCCACAATTCCTTAACCATCTTGTATGAATAATACACATTGTATAATGCGCTATCTAACCCGTTGAGAATGTAATTCCAATATAGAAAATTAGCATGTTTCTTTGCTTCAATAGCCAAATGGATACTTTTATTAGAAGCGTTTGCTTCTATCTGTGGGGGCAATCTTCAAGCAAACAATTCAGCATATTCTATTGCCAATGTTTAAAATTTGTGTTTTTTAATTTCTCCAACTTTTCATGTTGAGATGCATGCAGCATGAAAAAATGATTCAACATAGAAGTTTGTCCAATTGCTTCACTAGTTTTTTCAATTTAACTACTCATTTTTCTGTAAAATGATAATTACAAAAAAATTCAATCAATATTACAATAATCAAACCACATAATAAAACTACGTAAAAGAAAATGTACAAGAAAAGGGAAATATGTTTTAAGATTTTTGTCAAATTAATGGCTAGTACAATCTAAAGAAAGAAAATTTCCTTGAGATTATTTCGCCCATTACATTGGTGCCAACAGGATAATTGAACGTCAGTCTCCCAAAATATAATACTTCTTCTAAAGTTGGTATTGCACTATAATATTCTTCTTGAACGGAATAAACACGAATTAAAAGCTCAAACTGAATTTTGTTTCTGAATATATTTCAAGCATAATTTTTGAAAGGGGGAAGGATCTAGAAATCAATAATAATTTGAATTGATTTGGTGTGGAAAAAATGGAACTAAGTGTCTTTATTTATAGATTTTCAAGTGACTTTTTGAATGGTTTCATCTTTTAACATAGACCACACATTTTCGCATGAAGGGTCCGTTTGATTGCAAGTGTGGAAAATGGGTGGAAAGAAAATGAATTTCATGGAAAATAATTGCCTAGAATTTGTTTTCCAATGAATTGTTAATTAAGTGTGTTTAATTGGTGTAATTTTTCACCCGAAAAATTTTAAAATTTTGGATCTTTTTGTTCACGTTTGGCTTTATTTTACATGAAAATTGTCCATTAAACTGAAAATTTTTCCACAATTGGTTATGAAATTTGTTACCATTGCCCAAAAAAAAAATTTGCTCGAAAACTATTTTTTCATCAAGGTTTAGTGTTCGTTTGGTTTCGTTTTACATGGAAATTTTCCATTAAAATGAAATTTATTTCCATGCCCAAAAAAAAAAAAAAAAATCGGCCAGAAGCTAGAATTCATTTTCCCACCAAAAAGTTGAGAAAAGGAATTCCTTGAAAAGCTTAAAAAGAGGCACATGGGTGAGAGGGTGGGAAAAAATTTTACATGCCAATTTTTGTCTATCAAACAAGAGTTGAGGGTGGAAATGGAATTTTTTTTCCATTTTCCATGGAAAAGGTGGGCTATCAAACACATCATAAATGATACAGTATACACCCTATCAAATGGTAATGATTTTTCATCATGCACCTTTTAAATAGTCACAATCATTTTAAGCGATAGGAATCTTTGTATGCATCATTTGTAATTGAAGAGTTGCACCTATTGGAGACATTCCAATTCACACTTTAACTAATACCATTTATTCTGACACAAGTTTTACACCCGAAAAGGCGCTTGTTATTGAACCTACAAATGCACACTGCTCTTCAACTTTCTTCATACCATAAAGGCATAAACTATGAAAGTTCACCCTAAAGGTAAAATATATGGTAAAAAAGAAAAAGGAACGGGATGGGTTGTTTTCAGACAAAACCAGAAAGCGTAGAAGATCGTTGACAAGTAATAGATTTAGTGAGTTGAATTATCATCCCATGAGAAATAATAGCTAACTATAGTTTACTGATTTCTATCAAATTCGATCTATGTGACATAAAAGAGTTGGTTGTTGTGTAATTATTCTATCTTACGCCATGTATTATAAAAAGATTGTTTTTACCAAATAATAAGATGGATGCATTGGATTTTAGAATCCACAAATTGTTTTCTATTTCCAATTCTCAACTTATGTAAGTTAGTGTTATTCGGGTGTTCGCGACAATCGATAAACCACTATCTAATATTCTTTTCTAAGATATATTAAACATATCCTTAGCCCAACCTAACCCTATTCCTAGTCCGAATTGATATAAAAGTAAGCATTCAATCACACGATTATTACACACGATTGCACACACCAGAAATATTATTCCTAACATCTATTGCCCTCGAGTCAATTATACAATGGTCTAACCTATTGTGAGACTCCCAACAATACAATAAGCAACAAGTTATCTAATTGGTAGCTGAGCAATCAAATAATGCAATAATCATGCATAATTAATCACAAAACACAAAAAATAACTAAAATACAATAAGTTTTGAATTAGAAATATATCTCAAAAGTTTTCATCATTTATACAATACACAAGAAGTTTAGCATAGCATTATGATATTCAAATTATACAAGAAGATATGGAAAGACATCACCCAAAGTAACGAATAGATGACGAACTCAAAAACTTGATTTCTTGCACTCAATCTTCAATCTAAGCTTTGAAATTTCAAATCTTGTTGTAGAATTCTTCTTCACTGCTTGCTAGACTATCTTCAATTATAACATAATGGTTTTTCAAGTTCTGGACCTTGTTTAGGTTATATAAGATGTTAAAGATACCATTTTATACATAGCCAAACCAAGAGAAAAAAAAAAAAGCAAAATCTTCCTCCCAGAGTTGAACTAGGCACATGCCTAGTTATAGGTGGGGAGCGCATAAGGCAAATTTTGGCTTCAGGCAGTCTAGGGAAGAGGTCAAGCACGCGTCTGGAAATTTGTGCTGGGCGCGCACATAGATATGTTTAGAGCAGCCATCAATATGTTTGCCATAACTTTCTCTCTTAATATACGATTGAGGTTATTCAAAGTGCGTTAAAAAGATAACTCAAAGGGCTTCAATACTTCTAGAAGTATAATGTTTCCAATTTGAACATTTACTATTCCAAAAATGGGTCTCAATCTAAGGTTGTAAATTTAGCGCATGACTTTTTCGACTGTAAATTGATGTGTGATAATACTTTGACTATATTTAATCTCTTTAAATTCTCTTCTCATACAATTAACCCCTAAAACATCTCAAATCTTCATCTTGAGATTCGACGCAACTTTTGAGTATTTGTACTTTAGTCCTCAAACTTTGAATCTCTTACAATTTTGCCACTTTTTACTCTTTTTCTTCGATTCCGTCATTTATGTTAATTTGTACCTAACAAACACAATATACATAGAATTAAGCAATAATTTATCAAAATAACCAATAAATACTTTAACATAATTTGTTTGTCCTCAAAAAAGCTATAGCTAACTCAAAACACAATTTGTTAGATAACATATCGTTGGTCTCAGGATTGAAATTTATGTATTAATATAAAGAATAGTTTCAAAATCACATAGAAGAATCAATCTCTACCTATTCAATGTAAAACTCAACGTGTGTGTGTGTGTGCGCGCGTGCGTGTGTGAATGTAAAACATCACAAAACTCATGCTTGGTTCAATTCACGACCCTCGATTGTCAAATGTCTCATTTCTTTACTTGTGAGATATACACCCCCAAACTTATTATCCGCACTCATTTTTGGGTGTGATCCTTAGCTGAATTTTAGACGATCATGATCATCACTCTCCCTAGCTTGGATATATGTCATTAGCAGGGTTTAAACACTTCAACAACTAATGATTCTCCTATATTTTGAATGCTTCAACCTCTAAAAATCAACTAGAGTAATATTCTCTTATTAAATGTCTAATTCTTTAAACAAGTATTCAGTGTTTAATCAAAGTAATTAGTGCGTCTTTTGTTTCATGTACTTGCTTTTCAATTATGATATGCGTATTCTATTTCATGCACTAGTTTGATCCTTTTTTAGGTTTTCTTTTTTGAATTTTCAATAGGTGTCCTCATTGGGATCTTTCAGGGTTGGTTTGTAATATGGTAGCTTTTTCTCTTATTTCATACTATGATTAGTACAATGCCACTTATCAAACACATTCTTAAAAATCAACCTCTAACTCAAAATTTTCACCTAATCTTTATCCTATTGGCCTTAGACAATCCACAACATTTTCACACATGGAATTTTTAATCATATCAATATCTTTCTACACTAATTCAATCATATCCAAACTGTCCTAAAAGTGGTTTAGGGATGTATGTGATCATGGTTTTCCTGGGTTTTATCAACTAACTTCCACTATATTCAAAATTTTTAAATATATGAACCAAAACACACTCAAGATGCAAAACACAAGTCTCATGTGCAGTTCAGATCTGGTTTCACATAAATAGCATTAAATAATTCAACCTAGAATTCTTCAACCGATTCTTAGTATAATACATGATGAGTGTATTTCACTCATATTTTTAATGTCATTTAAACTTGTTAATTTGTATGTCTTTATGAGTTATTATAACGATTTGATGTGTGTTTTGATGTGATATAGGTTTGGTGAAACTGCGAAAAGACGTGAAATTTGGAGCTTGAAGGAAATAAAAAGATAAGCTGAAGCTGAAGACTAAAAGAAGAAAACCAATAGGTTTTGGGCGCCCAGCGCCACACAAGTGGCTCCACGATGATGAAGAACCTAGGCCCAGCAGCGCCTAGTTACGGGAAAAAACAAGTTAGACTTTCGGAGCCTCAAGGCCATCGTCGGGGTGCCCCTTCATCGTCTCTCGAGAGGAGTAATAGGTTTGCAGTGCTACGGTACCATTCATATGGCTCTTAGGCATCGTCGATGGAGATGAAGAGTTTTAAATTTTTTGGATTCTTTTCAAGCCAAATTCGACTCCAATTCTTCCATGGATTTCAAGATACTAAAAATAAAACTCTAAAGACGAATTTTAGATGAGAATTCAATAGGGCAAGAGTCAAGAAATCAGCAAGAAAGCAAGAAGAACACCAAGAAGATAATTGATTCAACCACCAAAATAGTTTTATCTTTCTTTTTCTCCGCATGTTTTTTATTATGAATTTAATTGTCTCTTTTTATAGTCATGAGCTAAACATCCTATCTAGGATTTGACGTAACCAAAACTTGAGATTATGTTTTGATTTTAATTAGTTATTTCATAGAAATTTTCTTATTCTCTTTATTTGTGTTGTTTATTCTCCATGCTTTCAATTAATTGGCCATTATTGAATGATTTAATTGTTTAAGTTTCAGCACTAAAGAAATGGAAGCTTAGACGCAATCTTATAATAAAACAATTTAGGAATGTTTCAAGAGAAAGTATAATCCCTTTGAAGTCGTTTCACGTAAGAACCAAGAACTTCATAATTCCTAGACTTTTAATTCGGAATAGAGATATGAATAACTTTTACTTGGCACTCGAGAGATGGAGTAGAATTACATTAGAGTTCTTACTTGTAAACTTGGAAAATTGATTAGAGATAACTAGATAATTAAGAAACAAGTTGATAGTTAGGTGAAATAAAAAAAACCCTAGACTTTGTCCTGTTGAGTAAATCCTTCAAACTTGCATACAATTAGTTTAGTTCATCACAAAAATCGTGTAGTTTTACGTAAAACATTGATAACATAAATTCGATTGTCTAGATTAGATAGAAGCTAATCCATTATAGGACTTCATAATAATTTTTTATTCAATCCCTGTGAGTTCGACATCCTAACTCCATAGGTATATTACAAGACTTGACATTGTATGTTTGCGGTATAGTAAATGCTTAATAAGTTTTATGCGACATTGCCGAGGATTGATATATTTAATTTTTACTAATATTATTACTAAATAGCTTTTGTTTGAATTTAGATTTCTTTACTTTTAAATATTTGCTTGTTTCTTGTTACTGGTTTATGAGAAGATCGAAGAGCGCTGGACTATTACCCGTTGATCCTGAAATCGAAAGAACCCTTTGGTTTTTAAGGAGTTTCAGAAGAAACGAACTCAAAAAAATGGTAAAATAAGTAGCAAATCAAAATAATCAAAACGGGCTATAAGGGATTATGTTAGACCACTTGTTAATGACAACTACTCCGATATTGCACACTAGGCAATAGTTGCAAATAACTTTGAACTGAAGTTAGGGTTGATCCACATGGTACAACAAAACCAGTTTGGGGGATCTCCATAGAAATATCCTAATGCTCATCGGGCTTCCTTTCTGGAAATTTGTGACACCGTAAAGATGAACAGTGTTACTAAAAAGGCAGTCAAACTCCATCTATTTTCCTTCTTTTTGAGGGATAAAGCCAAAGCATGGTTCCAATCATTATCATATAGATCCATCACTATTTGGGAGGGGTAGTCATAGAAATTTCTCACTAAATTTTTTCTCCCTTCCAAGTTAGCTCACTTGTGGAATAAGATTAGCCGGTTCAGACAAGGAGACTTCGAACCACTCTATGAGGTTTGGGAGAGATTCAAAGATCTACCTAAAAGATGCCCTCAGCGTGGTTATCAGAATTGGATGCAAATAGAGATCTTCTACAACGGGTTGAATGGTCAGACACAAATAGTAGTTGATGCTGCAGCAGGTAGTACTTTGATGTCTAAGACCGCAAGGTTTTTTATTCACTGCTGGATGAGATAGCCACCAACAACTATCAATGGCCAAGTGAGTATTCAACAGCAAAGAAAGTTACTGGTCTTTATGAGGTGGACCCCATTACAGCCTTTACATCTCAGATGTCATTACTCACAACCCAAATAGCTGCATTAACATCATAGGGGTCTAAACAAAAATCAAATTCTATTATGGCTACATCTACTTCATACCAGGAGATTGAGATAAAGAATGAGCAAGTTTAGTATGTAAATGGCCGGAACTTCAACTAAAGAGGGAACTATTCAGCAAATAACTATCACCCAACTATCTTATGGTGACACCAGGAATGTGTAGCAACCTCCACTTGGGTTCAATAATCAGACTTTTGAAGGAAAACCATCATTGAAGAACTTTGTAGTTTTGGACATGGGAGAAGATCAAGAATTACCATTAATTCTTGGTCGGCCTTTCTTGGCTATCGGAAGAACCTTGATTTATTTTCCAGGAAGGAAAATTGACTCTATGGATTAGTGAAGAGCAAGTCATGTACAACATATATCAAGCGAAGAAATCCTTAGAAAAACTCAACATTTGCCATATGGTCTAAACAATTGATACAGTAGTGGGAGGAAAATACAAAAAGATAATTGTTCTATGACAATTTAGAGAAATACGTGGAACCCAATGCTTCAAAAAGTGATACATCGACTAAAGGAAACTATATAGGGACCATAACTTTCTCTTGGCTCATGAAATTTATCTACTTGAAGAAAAGAAGAACCGTACACGAGCATTTGAGATTTCTCAACATGGTTGAATCAAAATAGGTTCTGAGTACTATACTGAAGTTGAAGCCACCTCCTAAACTTCTTGGCCATGCTCTTTTGGAGAAGAATCTAGTTCAAGGAATCTGAATTATGGTTCGAAAAAAGCTAAATCGCTTGTAAAACGTGACAAAATGGGGTTCCAGCATAACATATGGGAAAAGACCAAAGTTTACAAAGAGCGAACAAGGACTTGACATAAAAAGACAAGGAAAAAGTTTCAAAACAAAGGAGAAGTGCCTCTTGAAGATCCAACCTAAGACCCTCCGACAATGTCAAGCTAATGACATTAAAGAAACGCTTTTTGGGAAGTAATCCAAGCTCTTTATCTCTATCTTTTCTATTTAGATTTTAGTTTATAATTTTATTAGTGGTTTCTTAATGAGTTTGCTTTTTCTCATAGGAAGTCTCAAGTTTAGGGGAGAAGTTAGAAGCAACATTCAACATCCATCAATCCACCATCGCATTACCATGACACCGATAGCAATGCAGACAATTCATATTTTTAATAAGGGAAGTCCTCCTCCCTTTTTTTAATTTCACATTGGGGACTACTTTAGTTTAAGTTTGGGGTGAAATATTAATTGTTTTATTTTGTGCGAGTGTTAAAAAAATTGTTTTGCATACTTGTGTGAGTTAGATAGCCTTGTCGATGTTCCTGTATATAATTAAGAACATGTATAGGTTTATGAATTGTGAATAAGTTAGTGTTTTGGGTTAAGTTTTTATTTATCCATGTGAAACATACTTATGTATGTGAATTGACTGTAGTGTTGTACATGAATAAGTTAAAAATAGAGAACTTAGATGTTCAATCCCATAACCTTTTATTCACATCTGTAACCTTGTATAGCATGATTTGGGGTGTCCAAACCGATGAAAGATATGATTTAGGCTTGTGGTGATTTCATACATGTTGAAAAAAAGTATTGGTTTGGAATGTCTTTAATTTTCAAGTGTGAACTAAGTGAATGACCATATGCTAGGGATATAACCCCTTTATTTTAGCTTTTCTTGTAAAGAAAAATAGCATTGTACTTGTTGATTTTATGTCTCACGTTGGCACATTTTTTACTCGAGTTATTAAATTCTTAGGGGTATCTTGAAACCTGGTACCCTTTGGTATTTAAAAAGCGAGGAGTTACTAACTAAAACTTGTTACAAGGATCAAGAAGAGAAAAAAGGTGAGGTTAATGTTGAGTTGAAAAAAAATATCGAAATAAGCAAGTAATTTTGAAATGGTGAAAATTGTTAGAGGTTTAGATAACTAGTGGGTTTGAATTGCTTAGTATAAGCTTGATTGTTGAAGCACTTATAATTTGGGACAATAATCGCATTGCATAAATTATTGACATTTCCGGTTAGACTAAACCAATTTGAGTGGTGCATGAAATTAGTAATTGGAAGTAAACTTTAGAATACACCTTAGGAAGAGAAAAAAATAAAATAAATTTGTGGGTGTTTGAATCCCACAAGTGAAAAAATAATATATTTGACTTTTAAGGTCGGGGATTAAACCAACTTGAGACTAGTACAGCATTGCACTTGATTCTTCACACAAACACCCATTCACATTGGATAAGTGAGAATTTAACTTTTGCATTATAACTTTGAAGTAGTTCATGAATTTGATATCATGTTTTCAATCCTGAGCCATAAAGGCAAGATATCTAACTAAACATGTTTTATTGTTTAGTTGTGTTAATGTGTTTCGTTAGTTCTTTTATTTTGTTAGTGTTTGCTTAAGGACTAGCAAAGTATTAAGTGTAGGGGTTCTTGATGAATATATTTCACTAATAGTTTTAATGCCATTTAAACTTGTTAATTTGTTTGTCTTTATGAGGTTTTAGAACAATTTCATGTTGTGATATAAGTTTGGTGAAATTGCAAAAAGATATGCAATTTGGAGCTCGAAGGAAATAAAGAGATAAACAGAAGTTGAAGACTAAAAGAAGAAAATCAATAGGTTTTGGGTACCCCAACACCACTCAAGTGGTGTTAAGAAGCCATGTTGATGAAGAATCAGCCCAACAGCACCTTAAACTAGGTGCAGCAGTGCCCAGTTACGAGAGAAAAGAAGTCAGACTTTGAACGGCCTAGCGCCATTGTCTCTCGAGAGGAGTAATAGGTTCGCAGCGCCATTCATGTGGCACCTAGGCGATGAGGAGTTTTAATTTTTTTAGATTTTTTCCAAGCCAAATCCGACTCCAATTCTTCCAAGGACTTCAAGAGGGCAAGAGGCAAAAAATCATCAAGAAAGCAAGAAGATAATTGATTCAACCACCAAAATAGGTTTATCTTTCTTCTTCTATACATGTTTTTTATTATGAATTTGATTACGTATCTTTCTATAGTCATGAACTAAACATCGTATCTAGGATTTGATTAACCAAAACTTGAGATTATGTTTTGATTTTAATTAGTTATTTCATAGAGATTTTCCTATTCCGTTTATTTGTGTTATTTATTTTCCATGCTTTCAAATAATAGGCGAATAATTGAATGATTTGATTGTTTAAGTTTCGGCACTCGAGATAGGGATTCTCAGACGTGATCTTAGAGTAACACAATTTAGGAATGTTTCGAAAGAAAGTATAATCCCTTTAAAGTCGTTTCACATAAGAATCAAGAACTTTGATAATTCCTTGACTTAGATTAGAATAGAGATATTGAAATTGAATTATAGGAATAACTTTTACTCGACACTCGAGAGAGAGAGTAGAATTATATTAGGTTTCTTGCTTTTAAACTTGAGAAAAATAATTAGAGATAACTAAATAATTGAGAAACGTTGCTCATAGTTAGGTGAAATCAAAATCCTAGGCTTTCTCCTATTGATTAAATCCTTCAAACTTGCATAAAATTAGTTGAGTTCGTCACAAAAATCACGTAGTTTTAGGTAAAATATTGATAACATAAATTCGATTGGCTAGATAATATAGAAGCTAATCCATTATAGTACTTAGTAATAATTTTATATTTAGTCCATGTGGATTCGACATCCTAATTCCATAGGTATACTACAAAACTTGACACTGTACATTTGCGATAAAATTGTGGTAAACGCTTAACAATACATAATTTCAATATATACATCACTGCTGGCTAGGCCATCTAACTCGCACAAGCACATAAAAGCAGTAAAATAAAAAAAAATACTATATAACACAACAATTATGTCAAAAAATTAAAACACACAAAATCAACGATAATATCCCACATCCAAACTTAAAATGTACATTGCCCTCAATATACAAAAATATAGCACTAATTATGCAAAAAAAAGGGGGCAAAAAAAGAAAATTGAAGACTTCCTTGGTTAAGCCGAAGGTGGTGGCCGAAATGACATTAAAGTGCGAGAGCTAAATGGTTTGCTTGATCACATCATCCCATTGGCCAGTGTTGGTTTGAGTATTCCTCAATATCATATTCCTGTAAAATGAATAAAATTCAAACATTATTGACCAAATAAAATGGTAAATAAAAAAGAAGACATCTGAAAGGCCCTTCTTGTTCTGATGGCTTAGCCTGGTCATCTGCCTTTTTTTTTCTTTTCCCCTCGGGATTCTGGACGGAGGGGGAGGGGAAAGGAACCCAAAACATCTCATAACCAACAAGAAATTCAATGGAAGAAGGGGAAAACAAAATAGTAGGCAGGTTACGGCCATTAGTTACTGTTCACAAATTTTTTTTTTTTTTTTTGGATGAATGATGACACCCGACTAAAAATAAGTTCCATATCCTATATCTAGAAAGCGTAATAAATAAAAGGGAAGAAGAATTGGGTTGTTTCCCAATAAGCGCTTATTTATAGTTATTAGCTTGACTTTAGCAATCTACATCTTGAATAAACCTTTTGATGTCTTGCTCAAATTGCTTATTTTGACTTTGCTACACTCGTTGTTGATTCTCCAAATTTTGACATTGCCCTTCTTCAATACGATATGACTTACACATTTCATCCAATATGAAATCAATTATGTAGACTCGGGCTTTAATCACAAATTCAATTGTTTGGCAATCAATGAAGTTGAAATAATGTGTGTTAATTTCATCTTCATTAATTGCCACTTCTTTGTTTGTTTCCTTTGTAATTAATTTTTCATCATCTTTATGCTCTTCTTCACTAATTGATATATCCTCGAGTTGAATGGTTGGTTCACAGTCTAAATCCACGAGCAATGGCAATTCTTTCCTTTCAACATTTTCAAGTGGATTATATCTCCACCTTTTAAATTCATCGCAATATACGACATCTCCCACACATTTTATTTTCATCCGATTTTGCAGTTCATTATAATATTTTGCAAGCACCTCCTCATTCAATAGGGAAGTACCAACTCCCACACGCATGTTTCAATTGCTAGTTTTCGGCATCTTAAGTATTGTTTAAACCACAAGCTTGAATATAAGGGGTTCATTGCATGTATACAAATAGTGCCCAATATAATTCATCCCATAACAAAGCTCACGATATATATCTTCTACAAGCATGTCCTCATCATCCATGTCGGGATTAATTATTGCAAAAGCTTTTCTACTTTGCCAACGTTAGGATTCTGCATACACTACTGAATAGCACCTGGAAAGAACACCAAATACGAGAGAGATCAGGATTGTGATGGGTAGCCAAAAAAAAAAGAACAATCGAATCTAATATCAACTAACGAGACTATAATTAAACAAATTATTCCCCGACAATGATGCCAAAAACTTGTTCAGAAAAACCTCGCAAGCGTACATGATCATTGACAAGTAATAGATGTAGTGAGTTGAAATATCATCCCACAATGAATAATTGCTAGTTATAGTTTATCGATTTCTATCAAATTCGATCTACGTGACACAAAATATTATATCTTACATTACGTATTATAAAAAGATTGTTTTTATCAAATAATTAGACGGGGATGCATTGGATTTCAGAACCCACCTACTGATTTATATTTCCAATTCTCGACTTATATAAGTGAGTGTTAGTTAGGTGTTCGTAACAATCAATAATCAACTAACATCTAATATTCTTTTTCAAAATATATTAATCGTATCCTTAGCACAACCAGACCATATTCTTAATCCGAATTTATATGCAAAGTATACATTCAATCATATGATTGCACACAACATAAATATTATTCATAGCATATTGTCTGTGTGTCAATTGAGCAATGTTCTAACATATTATGAGTCTCCCATTACTACAATAAACAAGTTATCTAATTGGTAGCTAAGTAATCAAATGACGAAATAAGCATGCATAATTAATCACAAAATACAAGAAAATAACTAAAATACGATATGTCATGAATTAGAAATATAACTTAGAAGGTTTCATCATTTATCCAATATACAAGAAATTTAACCTAAAATTATGATATTCAAATTATACAATATGATATGGAAAGACATCATCCAAAGTAACAAAATAGATGAAGAACTCAAACACTTGATTTCTTGCTCTCAATCTTCAACCTCAGCTTTGAAATTTCAAATCTTATTGTGGAATTTTTATTCGCCGCTTGCTCGACTCTCTTCAATGATAAAATAATAATTTTTCATGTTCTAGACCTTGTTTAGGTTATATAAGACACTAAAGATACCATTTTATACAAAGCCAAACTAAGAAAAATGAAACAAGATCTTCCTCCTGGAGTTGAACTAGGCTCGCACCTCTAAGGCCAATTTTGGATTCAGGAGGTCCAAGGAAGAGGTCAGGCACGCACCCAGAGTTGTACTGGGGGCGCCTAGTTATGTTTCAAGCAGCCATCATTATGTTTATCATAACTTTCTTTCCTGATATACGATTGAAGCAATTCAAAGTAAATTGGAAAGAAAACTAAAAGGGCTCCAATTCTTCTACAGGTATTATTTTTCCAATTCGAACGATTACTACTCCAAAAAAGAGTCTCAATGTGAGGTTGAAAATCCAAAATATGAAAATTGATATATGATAATATTGACTATATTTAACCCCATTTGGTTCTTTTCTCTTTCAATTGACCCCCAGCACATCTCAAATCTTCATCTTGAGGCCAGACACAAATTTTGAATATTTACACATTAGTCTCCGAACTTTGGATCTCTTACAATTTAGCCCATTTTCACCATTTTTCTCCAATTCCATTATTTAAGTCGATGTTTACCTAACAAACACAATATACATAGAATTAAATCATAATTCATAGAAATAACCAATAGATTTTCTTAACATAAAGGCCCGAATAAGTGTACAAAATACACTTATCAGATTGATTTGAATTAAAATTGTATGTCATTTGTAACTTTTAGTCCACTTATCAGATTGATTCGAATTAAAATTGTAAGTCATTTGTAACTTCTAGTCAAAACAAGAATTCATTTGACCAAACCATCTAGTTTTCTTTATTTATTGCATGAGCACATCTCATTTCAAGATTCATTGAGTGACTTGACTGAAATTCTATTTCCAATCTACTTAATTTTATTTCTTTTTATTTTGATTTTGTTCAGTTAGTATAACTTAAATTATTACTTCCATATAAATTCTCTTGTTGCAGGAAATGAGAATTGCCCCTTAAAACAAATGTAACAGTCCAAAGAAAGTAGATTTCACTGAGCCCAATACAAAAATAGGTAGAGCCTATTACCCTTTTCTCATTCTCGTTCAGTCGTTTGTCCTCTATAATCCAGATACAAACAAAAGCACAAGGTTGTGGAGAATTCAGTGCTAACCAGAGCGATCGTATATGTAAACGAAGTGATGATGTACAAACAGCCCAATACAAAACGAAATCTAGTACAGTAGTCACAAAGATTATAAATACTGAATGTCGAAAAGCACACTTAAATAGCTACTCTACACAATTTTAGTTTTGCTGCTTAAAACTCTCAAATTATGCAGGGTCTTGGTTACATGCCCCAAATGCCACGAGCAGATGCCACCTTATTGCTTGGTCGAGATGTCAATTCGTACAATATTCGAGCAAATGTGTCAGAGTATCTTGTCTCTGTGAAAAGCATCTCTGCAAATGCATTTTCATATGCTAACAGCAGGGGCTTGTTCTGAGGTTCCGATACAAGATTTTCCAAAATTAATGCTGCTTTCCTGCAAACTTCTGGCACCGGGTGTGGTGTCTTGATCACTTTCATCAGCCGATCAACTGCCCTGAAACATATCGCAAGCACAAGTTTACCAAAAGAACCTACAAGTATTTAGACTAGAGAAATATGAGTTGATCTAACCATCTCTCACTAGCAAGTTTTAACCGGCAGTCCATATTAATTTCTGCAAGGTTGTATAGTGCACCAATAGCAGCTGCTTGAGCATCACCAGCCGGGAAGCTCATAATATCAACTAATCGCTTGTAGATCTGCGGTTTTCATGAACCCTTGTTTAGTAAGTCAAGTATATGTTGCACCAAAACATAAACATGATCAGTGACAGTGTTGACCTGTGGAGCAACTGGTAGAAGGAAAGGTTCATTATCAGGATTAAGAATCAAACGCCCAAGTAGTTCTGCAGCAGCACAATGCCAGGTTCTGACAGCAGATCCCAACATTCCCATGATGGCCTGGACTGCACGTTTTTCTCTGACAGAGGCAATCAACCATAGATTTTTCAGCTCGTGAATTATTGAGATGTTTATGAAACAAATTGCAAATCAAAAACTTACGTTATTTTGATGTATGAAGGCTTTGATGAGCTAAATATTCGAAGGTCTAGCAAAGGGCCCAGATTCATGATTGTCTCTAGGGCATTCGTGACAAGCTCTTCATCCTCTGTAAACATTTAAGGCATTGCAAAGCAGAAAACTTAGAAATGCATAAAGGAATGTGCTACAGAAGCATCCTAAGAAGGAACTAATCCAATAGTATTTTTCAGTAGATTCTCTCCTAGGTCATCAGTATCACCTTAAAAGTATGATAATACACAAAGTATAAAAGTGTAACCCTTTTCAACAAGAGGAAAATAGAGGCATGAAACACTTGCAAAAAACGAAAAGGAAAGTTAATGACGTGTGTTGAATATCTTTTAACCTATGACATAATCTTCCAAGCACTGAAACATTGTTTCAAGGCAATGACGATTCTGTCCCATTGCAACTTCATTTTCCGGCATAAAAGAAAAGTTACGAATAATATTTGAAGCAGCAACAGCACACTGCTGCTTTTCTGACCGCCCTTCCTCATCCAGATTAAAGATGCCATCTTCCTCAAACCACCAGCCTGAAGGGAAAGGCTTGGTAGCAATCTTCCGTGCCGATGCATCTTTATTGGCAGAACCAGATCTGGTGGTGTCATGAATGCAAATAGTTATCAGGTTCTACATGAACACCATCAACATTATGAATCTACACCTCAAAATTACAAAGTTTAATTTATTTGTGCCTTACTTAGGTTGTGGAATGGAATCACCAGAGCTCAATGTCTCATATTCATTACCGAATCCAGTAACAGTGGAATTAGTACCCAGCAATCTCACTCTTGGCTTCTTCATGAGAACCCTTGGCAGGTTTATATCACGCCAGTCATCGATCTGCCCTTATTACAAGTGATTTTGGCACATTAGCAACGAAAAATACATTATTACATATATGCAATAAAAAGGAGTGAACATATTGAACTGCCAGGCGAGAAACTTACAACTTGAAGTAGAGCATCAAGCAATCCCGGAATCTTGGCAAGAGGAGTTGCATCTTTACGAATTTCATCTTTTTCTTTGAATGAGAGTAACGTGAGAGCATTTAGGGCCCATGTCAACTCACTCTTCAATCCACTTTGAAGAGCCAAAACTATCCTTTTATTATTCTGCTCTGGTAAAGCAATAACAGAAGATGCGAATACACATGCATGAGAAGTGATAAAACTATTGCAATCATTTCAAATACAACTTGCATTTCTGGTCCTACAGCACACGTCACTTTAATTTCTGAGTATATCTTGAGATTAACCATTCCCATCCTCCACCAGGAAAAAGAAAAAAGTATAGTCAGAAAAAAAGAAGTGCCAATTCTGTGGTCACTCAACAAAAACAAGATCTAGCAAGCTGGAGAAAAAACCTCAATATAAAGCCCTTCAGCCTATGAAATTCAGTTACCCACATTCATGAATTCTAATCCCAACCAACCATGATAAGGCTGAATTTATTAGAGCTATCACCATTTAGAAAGACCGGGAGCTTAGAAAGGAGACTCCCTTGAATGCCCGATGAGGTCAAACTATTCAGTGTATTTGTTCCGTAATAGACTATCAAGTAATAAATAAACAAACTTCACAGATCTATTAAGTCTTTCATCTAACCTAAGTAGTTGTAATGGGATTTATAGTTTCGTTTCAAAAAGATTAATGGCTCTCGGCCTCACTTTTTTCTAATTTGTACACAGTTTTTAAACTAAATGACAAATCATATTCTCTATCGTTTCATATCCGTTAGTGGAATAGCACAAATATAACAGCTCCTTTTACAAATTAACCTAATAACTAAAATTATAAAAACCTAATTCAAGTACTAGCCCCAAACTCCTTAAAACCCTAACAGTTCTTTTAATTAGCACTTAATCTTCACAAAATTTCTATTATCCAAATCAAAATTCAAGGCTTTTATCATTCGCCTAAATATTTCACCAGACCTGGATACAATAAATTGCAGTTGTGATGCTGTTATATCCGTGCACGCTCATGTGTTCGTGCGTGGAAGAGAGAGAGAGAGAGAGACTAGGGCTATAGTTGACACGTACCAGCGAAAGCAGAGTGAACTTGAAGAGAGGGGCCGAGGAGAGTGGCCGGAGCGGCAGAATCACCTGACGTTGCCGCCGCCGCTGCCAAAGCGCTGTTGCTTCCGCTGCCGAATGGGCGGCCTCTCTTGGGGGCTGGAGTGGCAGAGCCGCCGGATGCTCCGCCTTGCTTGCTTTGCTCTCTCTTCTGCATCTCTCTCTACCTATGGTGCCTGCGCAAGAGAGGGGTTTATTAAGGGTAAATTCTAAATTTAATCCCCAAACTTTGTTTAAAGTAGCAATTCCATCCCAACTATATTTTAGAAGCAATCCCATCAACAGAAGATAGTGTATCCACGTCCCACGATTTTCATTCAGGAACCAAAAATTGTACCAAGGTAAATTATATAAAAATTGATTCCACTAGGGAACTCACGGTTCTGGTTCAAGAATCGAACCAGACTCAGTCGATTATCGATTCTTGGCTCTAGTTCCTAATTTATTTTTTTCTGGAATCGGATCGAAGCCTCCGATTTCGATTTGGAAGATTCAATTTCAGTTAAAATGGTCAAGCTTAATCATACAAAAGACTTGCTAAATAGGATAAAAAGATAATATGTACCATCACTCTACATAAGCAAGAAGCTAATAAATATACGGAGAATTGCAATCATGATGTCAAACCTTTCATTTTATTTCGAATTTAACCCAAATCTTTTATTTGTACCATCCATGTCACAAGACTTTTCGAAATTCACACTTGAAGCTCAAATAAATAAACCATTCATTTAACCGTTAGTTGACCATTAAAAATTGACCTCTTTTGACTAATTTTTAAAGCGTAAAATGATAACTTTAGATTTTTCATATAAAAGAATTAAAATTAAAAAAAAACCCAAAAAACTCCAAAACAAATAAATAATAGTTTATCATCTTCCCAAAACCCCAACCCCTACCCCCACTCCTACCCAACTACCCTCAAAATCGCCTACCGTCTCCATCAATCAGCACAGTCATCAAAATCGTCATCATATCGTCAGCACCACCACTCCTTTCAACACTCATCCACTACTCCTTTTCGGCCAATTCCAGCCATCTACCCTCCATTGGACCACGACAACACCACCTGTGTCAAAATTTAGTCATCCATTCGCACACCGTCGATACCACAGCCTCACAGTCGACACAACCAATCCAGCCATCCATTTTCACCATCCTTAATGTCGGCACCACCACGCACAAACCTCAAATCGCCATTCAAGGGTGTAGAGGAATAATACAAGCAAATCCATCTCAAAATAAATCCTCAACTTCTTGTTCTTCAGTTTCTCCTTCACCAATTAACCAATTATTTTGATCTATACATTTCAAGTAACTCCATTACTATGTGTATGGGTTATCTATATTATGGATTTCAACAGAAACTTAAACCAATTAACCAATTATTTTGAAGAACTTGCAATTTGAGCTTCTTGATTAACTTAAGAAATTTCAAGAATTCGAGCAATTATGAGTTTCTTATTGGCTAAAATCTTGGAGCTNTGGGTTTTTTTTTTTTTTTAAAATCATTTTTTTTTTTTTTTTTTTTGTGCTATGAACCTTGCTGAATTGGGAATTTGGAAAGGGGTTTTGGTGGAATTTTTTAGGGATTTGAGTAGGTGGATTTCATCCTCCGGGTGAAGATCCCTCTTGGATTGTTTGAAGGTGATTGCAAGGCGGTGACGGTGGTGGTAACGTGGCGATAGTTCTTTGGATTTATTTTTGGATGGATGGGTGGGGTAGAATGTCTTCTTTTTTCTTTTATTTTGTTGATATTTTTATTTAATTATTATAATTATTTTATGTGAAATAATATAAAAGTACCATTTTACCCTTTTTAAATTGGTTAAAAGAGATCAAATTTTTTTTATGGTCAACTAACGGTCAATGGATGTATTTTCATCCATTTGGACTTCAGATGCGAATTTTTGAAAGGTTTGATATCGTGAGTGATACAAATGAAAGATTTGGACCAAGTAAAAAAAAATGAAAGGTTTGATACCGTGACTACAATTCTCCCATGAACATATGATAAAAGAAAATGACTATTAGATATAAAAAGTATGTACTTCAATAACACACCATACACCCATGTTCCACCCCAAGCCCTAAAACCCCACCATCGAACTCAAAGCAAGGCTTTCAGCAAAAAAAAAATGCTTTATTATACTTAGACTTCACTTGGGCATATCAAGATTCAAAATGCCTAAAACTTGATATTTTCACTTTAACATACATCCCACCTTCTAAAACCTTACTTCAATTCCAAGAGATATGAATGTACATGATTTTATTGACGTTGTTTGTGTCATTGTCTTCTTCTATAGGAGTTTGAAATGTGACGCTATTGCTGGAGCCAAAACAAGACATCTAATAATAGTAGACTAGATAAGGGAATTTGGAAGAACTACTCATTGCAAGATCGAGTTAGCTAACGAAAAACAATGATGCTTAGGTCCCAAAGAGGGTAGATAATCTGTTGATCTCGATTTTTGATTAGATAACATGGTGAACAGATCCTAACTCCACTTTCGTCCATGTATCAAGCTCACTTGGACAAATGTTAAGTGCACAATGGCATTCTCTAGCAGTGAGGAAGGTGGTCGCGGACACTTTGACGATCAAGTTAGTCAACTTATATATTTTGGTGTGGGATGGACAATGAACAATAGCCACAAGAATGTGTATAATAATCGGGTTTGAAGAAAGAAAATTACCAAACAAAGTACTACTAAGAGGTTTAAATTAGCATTATCTGTGAATAGTACCAAGTATGAGCTTTTATAGTAGAAGATGAGACGTGATTATCATTGGTTGGGGAAATGAAACATCATCCAATGATCAATGTGTCAACCTCAAAGGCATCACATCCACTATCCTAGTTTAAGGTGGTATTAAATGCTGAAAATGGCCAATCTATTGCCTAGACATGTCATGTGAAAATAAACTGAGAGGCATCTACTACATATATATCAAATCAATCAATCATATGAAAGATATCTAGGAAGGCTCATTGCTTCGAAAATACCCTGCAACAGATCGTGGTTGTAACAACTCAAATTTTGGAGCTTGAAATTGTTAAAAAAGAAAAGAAAAGAAAAAAGACGACGTTTTTTTTTCTTCTTTCAATAATTCGGGTTATATTAAAAATTTTCTTAATCTCCTTTTTATTTTGTAGTTACCATTACGTTCTATTACAAGTTCTAAATTTTATTGAAAACAAATTATTTAAGTTAGATAAATTTGATTTGTTAAATAACGAAACTAAAATGGAGGATTAAAATGAATGTTAGCGTATGTGGGGAAAAAACAGTTCTCAGGTATACTGAACACAGCACACGGAAAATGACAAACTTATCCTACCGATCTTCAATTGACTTGATTCCAAAGCCAATGGACAGGGGACTCATAGGGCTTTTAAACCCCACTAGTTTTGTCCAAAAATACAAAGTATTCTGTTCGGCAAGACACAACAAAGTTCAGGTAGTAAGCTGAAAATTATTGTTTATAAGTCTAAACTTTAATCTTAACTTTTCAGCAACTTTAATTATAAGCATACTTAAACCAATTAAAAACTAAAATGTTCACATCAAGGAAAAGAACTAAGAAAGTCTTAAAGAAAGATAAACTAACATCTTTTTAAAATTAAACATAAGTTGCATAACTAATAAGAATTAGAAACTCTTCAAAATGTAAATAATTACATAAATGAAGCATCTTTCTCCCTTCGGATCCTCTGTAGTCTATGTAAATCCCACTTACTCGACCATCATTTAACTTGAAAAACTTGTCAACATAGAAGGTGTGAACTTTAAGCTCAGTAAAAATAATATCACTTGGTGCAAACTTTTGGTCATAAACATATATACATATATACAAAGTGATAGGAAATAATTTAACATTTCATGTACATGATTACCAGCAAATTCATAATTTTGAAGAATCCCAAGGGATTATAGAAATAGGTTATGGTCATATATAAACTTCTTTGTTCATACCTTCAAAAATTCTAACGCACATCACAAGCATACATATATATATATATACATATAATGAACGAAAATGGTAAATACTTAGCACCACTTACCTTGATTTTTCTTGAAATATAAAGGAAAAAAATGTGTATAAGCATTTTTCCTTCACACCCTTGCTAGAGCTTAACTTAGCTAAATAGAGATTTTTTTAGAGAAAAATAAAAGCAAATTCAAATTTGAGGAGAAGAGGGGGGAAAATGGCTTTCCTCTTTTTGTAACCTTCCTTTTTAGTGAAAAACTAAATTGGAGAGTCATATTATTATTAACCTTGTTAAATTGAATATTTAAGTAGGAATTTAAAGAGTTTTAAGCCCATAAAAAATAATTCATATAAAACATTTACATGATGAAAAATAAAGGAAAATAAATTATTTATGTGACTTATAACCTATTTCTATGAATGTCTACTAATAAAACAATTATTCTATCCAATTAACTTGATATAATTATTCTTAATGTGCAAAATGAGAAGATTTTTAGCTCCAAAAAGTTTTTATAAAAACATCTGCATGGTAATTCGAACATGTGTTGCCTATGTGAAATACCATGCAGATGATCATTGTGGCAACTCAATTATTCAGTAAATCTTTGCAATCAAATTTATTTAAACTTAATATCTTAATTTTTGGGGCTTTTAAATAACTTATGGCTTGTGCTTTCTTTACCTTAAATGAGTCGAGCCTCCATAACTCGTTTCTTAAATAGGATACACCAACCAACTTAAAATATAAATTCGGGACTTTGCTTCCTTCACACCTAAAAGAATTTTCGTCCTAGAAATTACCTTAAATTAAACGAACAGTGTCAGATACCTATCTTTAATTTCTGCTTCTGTTTCCCAAGTTACCTCCTCTATCACGTGATTTAGCACTGAACCTTGACCAATGAAATTTCCTTAGTCCTTAATTTCTATATATTTCTATTCAAAATGGCAATTGGAACTTCTTCGCAAGATAAGAGTTTTTAACATCTAATATTTGATAATTCACCACATGACCTGGATCGTGTAAAAACACATCATGTTACGTTACCAACCTTATCGAGAATTTTGAAATGTCCTATATAACGTGGCCTCAGCTTGCCTTTCTTACCAAATCTTATTGCACTCTTCATAGGTGCCACTTTCAAGAAGACATTTTCACCTATTTCAAAATCCAAGTCTTTTATTCGATTGTCTGCGTAACGCTTTTGTCTATCGGTTTTATGAAGTTTTTGATCTTATCGACTTCCCTAACTGTTCGCTCGATGATTTCTGGATCGGAAATTCTCTTCTCACCAACTTCATCCCAACGAACTAGTGATCTACATTTTCTGCCATAGAAAGTCTCATATGGTGTCATACCAATGATTGACTGGAAATTGTTGTTATAGGCAAATTCTACAAAAGGAAAAGTATCTTCCAATATCTGAATAGTTCTTTCGAATTGACCATCTGATGGTATGTTGTGCTAAAATTCAATTTTGTTTCCAATGCTTCGCGTAAGCTTTTCTAAAACTTGATAAACTTTGGGTCTCTATCCGAAACAATAATTACTAGGACTCCATGCAATTTGAGTATCTCTCAAATGTATTATTGTTTTAACTAATTCATACTAAATGTCATTTTCACCAGCAAAAAGTGAGATATCTCCGTCAATCGATCAAAAATGACCCAAATGGCATTATTTCCCTTCACGGGCTTCGAAAAACCGACTACAAAATCCATTGAAATATGTTCTCATTTCCATTCTAGTATATCCAATGAATTTAATAATACTGAAGGTATTTGATGTTCTGCTTTTACTTGTTGATGAACCATGCATTTATTAACAAAAACTCCAATATTTCTTTTCATGTTCTTCCATCAAAATATATCTTGAAGATCTCGATACATCTTTGTCCCACCAGGATGAATGGCGCAGGGGATGAAGTGAGCTTCTTCTAGGATTTTCTTTCTCAATTCCTTATCCTTAGGCACACAAAGCCTTCATTCGAACTTTAATGCCTTATCTGATGACACCTCAGAATTCTTCATGTTATATGATCTAACTTCACTTCCAAATTTTTTTTGGAGAAATGGAACCTTATCTTCCACTTCAGCAATTCGATCTTCAAGATTTGGTCGAATCATCAAAGTTGCTATCTGAACTATAATTTGATTCGCAAAAACAACCTCAATTTTCATCTTCCCGAACTATTTGACCAACTGATCTTGATTTGACATAAAAATGCTAACTGGCCATCTGATTTCCTACTTAAGGCATCTGTAACCACATAAGATTTGCCAGGATGGTAAAGTATAGTGTAGTCGTAGTCCTTTACCAACTCCAACCATCTTCTTTATCTCATATTCAATTCCCTTTGGGTGAAGAAATATTTGAGACACTTATGATTTGTATATATCTGACACTTGTTTCCACACAAAAAGTACCACCAAAAATTTAATGCGTGAACCACTGTCGTAAGTTCAAGGTCATGTGTCTAGTAATTTTACAGATGTTTTAATTGCCTTGAAGCATAAACAAGCACATTTCCATGCTGCATTAGGACACACCCTAAGCCTTGCTTAGATGCATCGCTATAGATAACAAAACCCTTCGATCCTTCCGAAATTATTAACACTGGTGTCGTGACCAATCGTCATTTCAACTCTTGGAAGCTCTGTCCACGCTTATCCGACCAATGAAATTTTACTCCCTTTCAAGTTATCTAAGTCATTAGTCTAGCTATCTTAGAGAAGCCTTCAATCAATCTTTGATAATAGTCAGCTAAACCTAGAAAACTTCGAATGTTGCCCACATTAACTGATATGTTCTACTTAGTTACTGTCTCTACTTTAGCTGGGTCAACTTCAATCCCATGACTAGTAACTATGTGACCAAGAATTTGGTCAAGCCAAAATTCACACTTCTTGAACTTGGCATATAACGTTTCTTTTCTTAGAGACTCCAACACCATTCTAAGATGTTCTTTATGTTGCTTTTTGTCTTGCGAATATATAAAAATATTGTAGATGAAGACTATGACAAATCGATTCAAAAATTGATGAAACACCATATTCATCAAATCCATAAATATTGCTGGAGCATTGGTTAGACCAAAAGGCATTACAATAAATTCATAGTGGCCATACCGAGTTCGAAAAGCTAACTTTGGTATATCACTTGAATTAATCTTTAATAGATGATACTCAGATTGTAAATCAATCTTAGAGAATACCTTCGTTCATTTCAACTGGTCAAACAAATCTTCTATTCTTAACAGAGGATACTTGTTCTTAATACTGAATTTATTTTGTTCATGGTAGTCTATGCACATTGTGATGGTACCATCATTTTTCTTAACAAATAATGTTAGTGCTTCCCATGGAGAAACACTGGGTCAAATAAACTTGAATATGAACTTTTAATTCTTCTAACTCTTTTGGTGTTATTCGATACGGTACTTTAGATACTGGTGTTGCTCCAGGAACTAAGTCTAACGTAACTCAATTTACATATCTAGTAGTATACTCGAAAGATTTTCTGAAAATACATCTTCAAATTCTTACACTATCGGTACTTCACTCATCTTATATTCTTGATGTTGCATTCGCAAAACATTTACTAGAAATCCTTAATTTTTTTCTTTCTTCAATATGTTTTAGCTTTTAATGTTGAGATTACTTGTGTTTCAGGTTTGGTCTTTAATTCAAAGAAGAAGAATTCTTCTTTTCCTGGAGTTTTAAAAGACACTTCTCAACATCAGATGGTGGCATTAGTACACCCCAACCAATCCATGCATAAAATTATGTCAAAGTCTTTCACGTCTATTATGAATAGATTTGCTTCAAATGCTCTTCCTTCAAGTTCCATTTGAACCGACTTAGCTATCTTAAAGGTGTTGAACACCCTACCCAAATGAATGCTAACTTCTAGTATGCTATCATACTTATCAAATGCAATACTAGATTTAGCCACAAAAGACGATGAAACAAAATAATGCGTTGCTCCGGAGTTAAATAACGTATAAGCTAGAAAATTAGCTATCAAAAGAATACATATTATAACGTTGGGTTCTTCTCTGTCTTTTGCTCAGTTATAGCAAAGACTCTAGCTTTTCCTCTGTTATTCTTATCATGCTCCTCATTCTTCTTATGAAGGAACTATGTGCAATCTCGAGCTATGTGGCTTGACTTACCACATCGGAAACAAATATTTTTTCGCATCAAACACTCTCATTTATGTTGTTTGCCACACTTAGGATTAGGACATGGTGGAATGGGATTGCCCCCATCCTTGTTGGCATTAGATCCACTGCTTACTTTCTTATTTTGCCATTTTTCTTTTCCTTTATTCTGGTTGTTCCACTTCCTTTTACTAGCCACAAACTTATTTTGTTGGCTGACTTGACCACGATGGTCTGCACTTGTCCTTATTCCATACTTTTTCAGTACTAGCCCTTTGATACTAGATAGCATGAGCTCGTTCCAACATTTCACTATAAGTAGTAAAATGGTAAGATATGATGATCATGCTAATTTCTTGATGAAGCCCTTGCTAAAGTCTCTTTATTTTCCTAGCTTCAGTATCTACCAAATGTGGAGCATACCTAGTTAGCTGGTTGAACTTCCTCTCATATGAATCAGCGTTTTCCTTGCTTTAGCTGTAAGAATTCTATTTCCTTAAAATCCCTTAATGCTTGAGGAAAGGACTTTTTCAATAACTTTTTCTATAAACTGATTCCAAGTCAAAGCCTCTTGCTTAGCCTCGGTCCCAATTCTGGACATTGACTCCTACTAATGACTTGTTGTTCTCGTGAACATTAACTCCGTACACTGTACTTGTTGTGCATCATTAGCATCTATAAGTCGAAAAATTTGTCCCAACTTTCACAACCATTCCTTGGCAGCTAACAGATCACCCTTACTGTTGAAATAAGGTGGTTTATACCATCTGAAAGTTTCCACAATCGAAGCTTGAGTTGTGGTAGCTACATGGTTCCCTTACAGGGCTTGTATTCCAAGCTCTTGCATCGCTTGCAGTAAATCTCTTATTAAATCGTTCTGGTTTGGTTACGCCATTTCCTTTAGATAAAAAAAATAAGTTTTCATCCATTAGACATGAATGCCAACAATTCAAGAACGAAATTTTAAAAGAAAAACACATAACTCCATTTACATTATAAAACCCCAAACTTAACTTTAGAAAGTTTACATGTCAATTTAACTTAATTGAAACTGCAAAGAAAAAATAACAATTGATATTATTCTTATTTATTTATCTTGTTATTTGCCTATTTATAGGACTTCTACATCCCCATGTCAATCTTCCTCTGGATCTCTTCGGAGTCTTTCTTTGGGTTCTCTACGAAGTCCTCCCCTACCACTTCCTCAATGATCCCCACTAGTTGATTTACCTCATCAATACCAATGGTTGAGTTACCTCATAGTCTGTCATCACTCTTGAATCTGAACCGGAATGTGAGATTACTTCCCCAAGGTAGGTTTCCTAATACTCTATAAGGGCATTGCAAAAATCTACATATTTTATATAATGAGGATTCTCTGATGAAATTACTGATCCTATTTATTTTAATAGAAGCTTGTCAATACACTCTTCGCGAGGTGTTATTGTATTCAAGAGATGTTGAATGATTTGTCGATCGCTAATTTGAAAGCTTGCATTCTTAGCTGCCACCCAAAACTCATGAACACTTTGCACACGATCAACTTTAGGGAATCATCAACTTCAAAATCCAAATACGCCTTAATTACTGTTTTTAAGGCACTGACTTGATTGCTTCTTCTCCTAATCGGTTGGTTCATAGCCCAATATATATATATATATATATTCTCAGAACTAACAATAAAATTTATAAAAACGTAACTTTCGAATTCCATGAAAATGTTTAATAAAATTTTCATTCCAGGGTTGAGGATGTGGGTGATTGATGGATGTGGAGTACCGAGGAGAATTCAAATCCTTATCTAATCTTTCTTTCAATACTTTTAATACTTTTTTACATAAGAAAATTTGTACTGAACATATTTATTTAAACTAAAAACTTTCTTAATTTCCTTTTTATTTTGTAGTTACTCTTACGTTCTATTACAAGTGCTAAAATTTGTTGAAAACGAATGATTTAAGTTAGATAACTTTGATTTTTTAAATAATGAAAATAAAATGGAGATTTAAAATGAATGTTAGCGTACATTTACGGAGTTAAATTCAGCAATACGCTATCCAACGATGAAGCTTATTTGGACCATTTTCTATGATTTTTTTACAATATTTTCTAAACTCATCCAAGTACAACATAGTAAAATTCCAAGACACTCAAATGGACACCCAAACATGAGGGGAAAAAAATAAAACTGTTATCTGGTACACTGAACACAGCACACGAAAAATGGCATAACTTATCCTACCGACCTTCAATTGACTTGATTTCAAAGCCAATGAACAGAAAACTCATAGAGCTTTCAAACCCCACTAGTCGTGTCCAAGTAAGCCGAAAATTATTGTTTACAAGTCTAAAATATAATCTTAACTTCTTTAGCAACTTTAATTAGAAGCATACTTAAATCAATTAAAAACTTCAATGTTCGCATCAAGAAAAAGATCTAAGAAGTCTTAAAGAAAGATAAACTAACATCGTTTTAAAATTAAGCATAAGTTGCATAACTAATAAGAACTAGAAACTCTTAAATGTGACTAATTACACAACAGAAGCACCTTTCTGTCTTCGGATCCTCCACAATCTATGCAAATCCCACTTCCTTGACCATCACTTAAACTGAACAATTTGTCAACATAGAAGGTGTGAGCTTTAAGCTCAGTAGGAGTAATATCACGGGGTGCACCCTTTGGGTCATAAACATATATACATATATACAAAGTGATAGGAAATAATTTAACATTTTACGTAGATGAATATCGACAAATTCATGATTCCGAAGAATCCCATGGGATCGTAAAAAGCGGTTATGGCCATATGTAAACCTCTTTGTTCATAGCTTCAAAAATTCTAACACACATCACAAGCATACATATAATGTGGGGAAAGGGTAAATACTTAGCATTGCCTACCTTGATTTTTCTTGAAATAAAAAGGAACAAAATGTGTAGAAGTCTTTTTTCTTTCACACTCTTGCTATTTCTTTGAGCTTAACTTAGTTAAAAATATATTTTTGGGACAAAAATAAAAACGAATTCATATTTGTGGAGAAGTGTGGAAAAAAAGTGACTTTCCCTTCTTGTAACCTCCATTTTTAATGAAAAACTAAATATGAGAGTTTTATCATCATTAACCTTGTTAAATTAAGTATCTAAATAGGAATTTAAAGAGTTTTAAGTCCATAAAAAATATTTTTATAAAACAATTGCATGATGAAAAATGAAGGAAAATAAATTATTTATGTTACTTATAACCTACTTCTATGAATGTCCACTAATAAAACAATTATTCTATCCAATTAAATTGATATAATTGCTCTTAACATGAAAAATGAGAAGTTTTTAACTCCAAAACATGTTTATAAATATTTTATAAAAACATCTGCTTAGTAATTCGAACCTAGGTTGTCTATGTGAAATACCATACAGATGACTATTGTAGCAATCCCATTATTTAGTAAATCTTGGTAATCAAATTTATTTAAACTTAATGTCTTAAATTTTTTGGACTTTTAAATAACTTATAGCTCGGGCTTTCATTACCTTTAATGGCCCGAGCCTCCATAACTCGTTTCTTAAATAAGCTACACCCACCAACTTAAGATATAAAACTCAGGACTTTACAGTGGTGCCTTCCTTTGAACATGGAGGTTCAATCATGTTATTTTTGCTGGGGCACTTAGCTCATTTGGGCTTTTTCTATTGATAGCCTCAATAATGCCAGGTAAGCAAAATGATGTGAAGTGTAAGACTTAGGTAGCTTCATGCTATGTTTTAGCTGGCTCCACATGGTCAATATTCAGAGCCTCGTAGGACGAGGCATAACAATGGTCCTCAAGTTAAGGCATGTATATTCATATAAAGTATAGACTTTAGTAAGAGAGAGGTACAAATAATATATGAGAAAAGAGGGCTCACAAATTGCCTCTAAAGTTCAACTTAACTGAGGTGATCCAGTGATTGATGTTCAATATCTGATAACTATTGTTGGAGAAATGATGATGATGATATGGTGTGTGTTTTCCTATGATTGGTGAGCCAATGAAGTGCGTTGTAGTAGTACTCATTACGAGGCTATGTGAATAGTTGCCTTGTTTGACGAGATGTAAATAGTTCCCTTTGTCCTCATGTATATTTTTATAATACGTGGGCTTTGATTCTTGATTAGGCCTACGTTTCGAGGCAATGAGTAATGAAGTGAAGTTACTTTGCATCGATGAGAGCAAGTGTAACGGCTAACTCTCAATTTGGGATGAGAACTTTCATGGCAAAAACGTCATTGCTGATGTGAAATCCCATGTTTTAGGGATGAGACCTCTGAAAGTAAATGAAATGGTAGATCTAAAGTACATCTGGTGTAAAAGAACATTAATGGAACACGTGCAATGATTTGAAAGGTTGCATGTTTTCAAAAAATAGCTGCGAAGGTATCATTTGATTTCAATTCGCATTATGTCAAGCATTTAATGTACAATGATGGTTTAGCCTCAGGTATTCTGAGGTGACGTGTCTCTATGCATGAGTGAATTGCATATATTTGCTCTAGCCGTTAATTCAATTTCCTTTCAATTCAACGGTTCAAATGAGTTCCAAATTCTGTTAAGAGAACTCCGGTGACCAAGTTGATATTTTGGTAATTTATTGTGGGGATTCCATGTAGACTTTAGCAACAAAACAAGTTTTAGGAAATGACTTATTTAGATTCCTGCTCTTCCTTCATCTATTTTCTTTTTTCTTGAAAATAAAAAATCTTCAAAAATGACTTCTCGTACCAGTAAGTGTTCCAATTAGGGATTGATGATTATAGCACACAATGTCGAGCGCCCAACTTTATGACCATTGAGGAGATCACTGAGGCAATGAGGTTGAGGCATAGTGTGTGGGCGATGCAAAAGGGCCCAATAAACTATAGAATTAAGTGGGGGATAGCTCAGGTGTCCTTGAACATGACAAAGAAAAACTTAGCTGAAATTAGGGCAAATTTTAGGATCCCTATACCTTCAACCTTTTAGTGCATAAACCGTATGAGAGGGGTTGTTATTCGAGGTCGGGTTGCGTGGCTGTGAACAAGGTCATCCTTAAGATAGGGATGTGTCTGCATGTGTACCCATTCTTTAGGGTGTTGAGATCATATATGTTAGCATCGAAAAAATTGCTTCTGAACGGTTGGAACCAAATGATGGGGGCTTACTTCCATTTGAAGGAGGTCACATTGGGTAAGGACATGTCCCTCTACATGTTTCAAACTATTTTCCAACCAGGCTCATAACTTTACATGTCTCATTGACCGAAGTACTCTCCTTATTAGACACGATCTAATGGCCTCTCATGGTAAGTACTCGAAGCTTCAAGTCGTATTTTTTGGCCTTCTAATTAAATTTCGAAGTGTTGGCACAACTTTTTGACCCCTGTTTAAAAACCATTATTTTAAAACCTTTTTTTTTTTTTTCCACATACTCATTTTTAACCACACATTCAAGCAATAAAATATTCTTAACATAAATCCAAAACATTTTCCAACATTTTAATTACGCGTTTTTCAAGAAATCACTATTCAAAACTCCATTTTTTCCCAAATTATGATTGTTAAATAGAGGTTTGATTTGCAGATTACCATGCCAAGAAGGTCTATCCTAGGCCTGATATGTCTTCCATCAAATGGGCCGACCAATAAGCACGTGAATTGAAGACCATTTCTGCTGCTAACAAGCAGCAAATAAACGAATTAGAAAGGGTAAACATGGCCCATTCTTCTTATAGGGCCTCGGGTGGGAAACGACCCTAGCAAGAAAATGGGAGTCCTCAATAACTTGGGCTTAAGAAAAGGAAAACATTCAAGGCATTGGGGGCTCATCTCTTCTAAATCCTATAGCCTTCCACCACCTTCATCGAAGCTAGCAATCCTCTCCATCACCATGAGGATGACAAGGTGGATGTCCGCGACGAGGCCTTGAAGAAGAAGGTGTAGTCCGCCACCATGATTTTTCACTTTATGCCTTTTCTTCACAAGAAAAATGGATAATAAAAAATGCATGCTAAACGACCTACTGTTATCAGGTAACACAATATTATGGACCAAAATATCCGTATTATATGGATGATATGCACCAACGGCCAATCAAAGAACACGTGATCGGTATTGCTCATATTTTATTATTTATTGGCATGAATACAACAAATGATGATAACGAACTAATTTGTCATTATCGGAAAGTTAACAAATAGTTTTGTGACCTAGTGAATCGAATATTATCCAATCCTTAAAATAGCAAGAGGCTAGACAATTTATCATCAATTCACTGATCTATTTTGTCATTATTGTAGAGTTAACCAGTATTTATGGGATCATATGAATTGAATATTTTTCAATACCTTAAAATAGCAAGAGGACAGACAACGTATCTTTGCACAATTTAGTGCTCTATATATCATAAATTTTATAACTATTATCTCTAGATTATTTATTAATATCAAAACTTTGTTGTGTATGATGGATGATGCTATATTTTTATTAAGCTAAATTCTTGCTTTTCCCATCTAAATACAATTCAATATAATTTCAAAATTTCTTTGACAGTAACATGCATTCCTACAAAAATAAAACATAACGATAAGAATGAAATGACACTCTAATGTTAAATTCAACGGCACGAAAAAATAATTGTCACTCAATCTTTTATCAGTTGTATAGGGTTATTCGTTCAAAGATAGGGAAAATGTCATATCAATATAGAAAGCGTTTACAACAATCAAATAGTGACCATTGTCTATCAATAATTAGAATGACTATTGTATCAATGAGCTAGAGACTAAGAAAATAAATCTTGAAAATTGATGAACATCTTCTAAACAATAATACAAAAGATGAGAAAATAAATTCTGAAATAAGCGGAAAATTAATAATAATAATAATAATAATAAAATAAAATAAAA